>JANCMC010033613.1:6241246-6426596 GCA_024363005.1 Charaxes varanes
TTTTTTTTAGAATTACGTTCGCAAAATATTAAAATTGACGGTCACATTTTTTTTTTACTAATAGAATATGACGCTGTATACAAATATCTATGCAAAAAACGTAAATGAAAACATATTTTTATGTCTATTCCTGGACTTATTTCAACGAGACTTTTCCCGCGAGATAGCTGATGTTGCAAGAAGTAACGTCAGCTACTTTACTTTTAGCGTAGTAATTAGGGTCCCGCACTAAACAATAAAAAGGAAAATTTTACAAAGTCACTGAATCCACGCGGGCGAAGTGACTGCTGTTAAATAATAATTGGTTGAATCGAAAACAATACAAAATAGGGAAGGATTGTTTCGGCGCTGTTATAATTAACATTATAAAGCTAATGAAGTACTTAAGGAAGTTATTTAGTAAAGGTGATTCACTGAACACGGCAAAACCGCTGTCTTAGTTAGTCAGTATGTTTTTTCCCATTTTTTATATGCACGCTAGTTCGCACAGTCATCGAAATACGATCGCAATCTATATTTTATATATCTATGTATTATGTATATAAAAGCTAAAGTACACTTGAAACGAAATCACGAAAACCGCGGAGCGCATGGTGATGAAATATGCAAAGTAGTTTACGGTGAGTAGACATCCGCTGACAAAGATTTTTTCGATAGGGCTAGTTTAGACCTCCATGGTCTCATCCGCGGGAGTTCAAGAACGAGGTGCAATCTTTGGAAAGAAAGAGACCCTACCTAGCCCATTTGTAACAGCCGCCGAAGATCTCCCACCTGGAATATTTTGCCCTGGCAAGTCTGGAAGTCCATGAACGGACTTCGGAGTCATGTTGGTCGAAGCAAGGATAACATGTTCAAATGGGGGTTTCTGGACGATATCATGGTGGGTTGTCTATGTGCGGTGCAAACGATGTTCCACCTCATGTCGTAATCGTGTGCCCTAACATCTTCACACAGGAGGATTTAACGGCTGCATCGGACAGAGCAATTGATGTGGTCACTTACTGGGCCGCTACTGTATAATATCCAATTGTATGAAGTTTGCTATTGAAACGAAAATAAGAATGAAGGTCTAAGCGTGTAAGCGTGAGTGTTGAGTTTCTCGCAGTTTTACGCGGACGATGTTGCGGGAAACTGCTAGTTATTTTTAAAATTTGAGGAAATCTTGTTGTACGGTGCAACCTTGTACTATTTGTTTATGGCTGCCGATACGTTAATTCACTTTGTTAAATTGTATTAAAAGGTTTTTAATATGCTCTACCATCCTTAAATGTCGACAGATTATATCATAATTGGCAGGCTAATAAAGAAGATCTAACTTCGAATATTGACAAAAACCAACGCTACAACGATATCTATATTCAAAGGGTCTTCGTGGGCGTTACTTTGGGTTAATGCAGACGCAAATCAAAGGTAGAAATAGTTCACAAATACTTTACAATTTATAGACACAGGTATTTCAAAAGTTACCCCTACTTCAGAAGTGTCGAGTCTTCTCAAAGAACCAGCAAGAAGCTCCTGGCCAGTATTTTAAACCAAAATACATCATTAGTATTATAAATACTAATATGTTACCAAGGTGCATTTTATTCTGGATGATCATAAATATGGATCTGATGGAGCAATCGTCATCGGACACATTTGTTTGAGGCGCTCGTAACTATATATTAATAATGTATTTATAAAACTCCTCGTATATGTATTTAATATAATGTACTTGTACGTTTAGCAAAGTTATGATACTACAATGCGAATAACTATATGTATGTAATATTCAAACCAATTTTTTTATATAAAGCTGATATTTGTTGCAATTTTTTAAAATTTGTATATTAAGGAAAACAATAGCCTACAATACAAGATTTAATGGAATATAATTGAATTATGCTTAAATTATAACTAGGGTATTACAGGTCCAGTTACAGGTTGGTACAACGTGGTAAAAATACAATATGGTCACACCAAATTATCAAAATAATGAATATAACTTAAATCAATGCGTTCGAGACTGATTTTTTTCCGTCGCTCTTATCGTAACAATTTCGTTTCGCCCAACCGATTGTAATCTCTATAACATTGTGATCTAATTTATAGCTAAGTAAATTGTATTTAGGTATTATCATTTGCAATCGATTTGAGTTCCTATTATATTAATGATTTTTGAATTTATTGTTTCCCTTAAAAGTTTTATTGCGGGTTGTTACTGATGTTATTACGGTATCGGCAAATGTTGATATTTCTGCTGATTGTTTTAATGATTAATGATATTTTTTTTTCATTTGCTAACGATATGTTTTAACCGACGTGTTAGAAAAATATATTTTTTTATTTTCCTTGTTAAGTTAACATGTGTTACGCAAATAAAGGTTTGTGGTCGAATTTCGACCAGCCAGCAATCTCTGGTACTTATGTATGACATGAAGTCTGTCAAGAAGACTTTTCTACTCGAAAAACTGAATAATTTAGCTTATAATAACCATTAATTAAAAATTTACGAATAAAAATAGTACAAAAGTGAATACATTTTAATTAGGTAACAATATAAATTACTCTTAAGGTTGTACTTTTGACCCCAGTGAAAAATATTTCGTAATATAACGGCCGTACTACAGAAAAATTATCATCATGGGAATAGATTCTAGATTGTTACACGAAGTTAAGATATTTAGAGAAAATAAAACATTCTAACTTAAGGTAAGTTAAGCAATATATATGTTAATAATGTTTTGGTTCTTTCGACCTTCACCCCGTTTTGTTATTGTCAATTTACAAAAAATAGCAAAGTGTATGTTTTAAGTATTTTGTCGGGAGCCTATCCCTATTTAATATTTCTATAAAACTTAGGTATCAAAGTGCTTAAAAATGATCTGTTGCTGAACAAATTTTCCCAATTTTAACTCTAACTAAATTAGATTCGCAGCCTGAGATGAGTTAGGTACCCGGTTCGAAATACATTCTCGCTAAGCTATATTGAGAAAGGTAAAAAAAGAGTGTTAATTAAGCGTATAATATTTTCGTACAAACCTCAGTGGCGTCTACCTCGGCGACCGAACCATCACCACTCCATTTTTCATAATTCATAATGTCATAATGAATTTTTTTTTTCTTTCGCCACCAAATAGGTTACATTCGCCACATCGGAAATCATTGTAACGTTTAAAACACATTAAAGAAAAAGCCATCTAAATGAAAGATTAGAGTCATTATAGTATTAATAATATATAGTAAATTTTCAGCATAACATTGATTTAAAAAAATATATATTGAAGTGATGGTATTTAATCCACTCATAAAATTTTATGAAACCGCCTTTGAAAATTAATTAGCAATTTCGCATTTAATAAATATTGCGGCATAAATATAAATAACACTAACATATTTGAAGTGGCAAAGTATTCAAAAACTCACTCAATCATTATACACAAATATATTTTTTTAGAAATATATAAATACATACATATAGATAATACACCCAGACTCGAGGTGGGAATCTAACCCACGACCCCCAGAGCAGAAGGCAGGGTCACTGCCCACTGCGCCAACGGGCCAGCCGTTTATATAGTAGTATAGATTACACTCTTTTAATAATTGGATTTTTATTTGTTATTTTGCAAATAAAGTATTCATTATTATTATTATATATTAGCAATATGATTATAAGTCCGCACAAAAAATTAAAACTTTCTAAGTTACACAAAATAATTGGATTCAAAGCGAAAAAAGTCGCGGGCTGCTAGCAGTGTAAACCATATTAAAGGAACCTTGAGCAAACAGCCACACTGCCGGGTTGTTAGCATTACTGTTGGATATCTTTAACATCTGTTGGAAAGATAAATAAATAGAAAAGAAATATAAATAAAAGACTACAGTATTGTGTACAGTTAACTCTTTATAACGAATCTCAATAGACCGAGCATTTTCATTCGTTAGAAAGAGTTTAGGGAGTGAGGAAAAATAACCGAATATTTATTACAAATTCCGTTTTTTGGTGACACATTACGCTTTTCCTATATTAGTCATCTTGACAGTTTCAAAGTTGACTAAATCGTGATAATAACTGATAGAATCAGGCGTTACTTTGCGGAAATCCATGACATGCATGAAAAACTAAATTATTTTGCTTTAATCCTGATATTATGAACGTTATGAATATTTAAATATATTTATTGAATTTTTCACTTTTATATGAAGTTATAAAGAACGTATGATCGTAGTGTATATATATGCTAAAGGTCACCTTTCATGAAATCTCGAAAACCGCGGTACTAAAAAAGCTGAAATTGGGCAAAGAGATAGTTGGTAGCCATCCACTAAGAACGAATTTTTCAATTATTTTTTTCCTTTTTAAAAAGAATATTATAAATACTTTTTACGTATGCCTAAATCCCTTTACCCCTCCAAATAAGCTTAAATTAAAAGCTTGTATTAGGAGTGGGTGCGACAATACCCCAACGGCAGTGGGGTTTTAACCTGGTAACTTGCGGATTAGTTTAAAAGATCTAAGCGTACAAGAACAGGAAACGGCCTTATTTTATACTAGCTATGCCCGCAACTTCGTCCGCGTAAAATTAGTTAAAAAAAATAGATTAAATTTTAGCGTGATAATAACCTATAGCCTACCTCGATAAATGGGCTATCTAACACTGAAATAATTTTTCAAATCCAACCAATAGTTCCTGAGATTAGCGCATTCAAGCAAACAAGCAAACGAACTCTTAAATTTTATACATTAGTATAGATGTTTGTAATGTTAAAGAAGAATTGCGTTAAAACTATGCCACACAATGACTCACACTATAAATAATTTCCAGATAAGCCGGGGATGTACACCACATGGATATATCTTCTTCGAGATAAATCGAAGTTGGTGTACTGGTCGAGCAGCGGCCGGCAATAGTTGTATGAAAATCCATATCTGTCCTGTTCAGCGGCCAAATAAATTACTACGTTAAAATCATATTTGTCGTGTAATTTAAAAATGGAACGATCTCCGCAACATGGCGACCACAGAGCTAACTTATCAAAGGTTTAATTAAAATTTCGAACTGGCTTGTAATAAAATGGCATAGAAAGCTGTCTAGTGAAAAAAAAATACTTTGGCGCTTAAAAAACTATTGTTATTGGTTGTTCGTCGACTTCGTCATTGGTTTTAAATACTTTTTCAAATAAAGTTCTGAATTGTACTACTTAGTTTAATTTCGTTTCCTTCGATAACTGTCCTTCTGGTTGGCATAAAATCATGAAATTTAGTAATAAGATATTAGAAATTGTAGCATAGATATAAGAAAAAGTCTAAAAGCTGAAAATCCGTTGATGCATCAGTGTGTTTTTTTTTCTGTCTGTTAGTTTATCCGTCAAGACCCTTTTTCTAAGAAGTGTGTAAAGATATATTTAAATTAATACCAAGTACTGAGGTTTATACTCCTTTGAAGTTGTACGAGAACATCAACCCTCTAAATATACGCAATCAAACAATATGACTGTATATATCGCTTTTCTCATACTAGTAAAATGTATGAAAATGGACTCAAAACCTATATAGTACTTTCCGTTGCCCAGCGGTTCGGGCGTTAAAACGTAACAGACAGTCAAATTTATAATGTTACTAGCTATGTATGTGACTTCGTCCACGTAAAATTTGATAAAAAAAAATAGATTCCATTTCAGCGTGATGATATATAGCTTATAATCTTCCTCGATAAATGGGCTATCTAACACTGAAAGATTTTTTTTAAATCGAACGAGTAGTTCCTTGAGACTAACGCGTTCAAGCAAACAGTCAAACTCTTCAGTTTTATATATTAGTATAGATTAAGGATTCAACAACGTATTTTTTGTGATTTTTTTTTTTTTTTTTTTATGTTACAAGGGGGCAGACGAGCAGGCAGTAGGCACCGAAGTGCCTACCGTCGCCTTTAAGTTGTCTACCTTAGGAACGGACGTCCGGGTGTCATATAGTCCTGTATATATTTATTTATAATACTGCTCTTGCGAACTTATGCCTGACAGTATTTGCCATGATTGGTTCTCGAGTGAGTCAATTAGGAATTATATAAAAACTTGATGATTCAAATTCATATGATTTTTGTTAAGTAAACTATTACTAGCTCTTTTGAATTAAGGTAACAATAAAAATTATCTAGTCTTTTAAGACAAAGTATCGCAATGTTCATGTCACACAATTTGACTTAGTCAGGAATCAAACCCAGGAGCGGGACACGGATGGAACGCACCGATAGATACATAAGGAAGGTCGTTAAACCACCATACCTCACAAGAACCCACTTGACCGGATCCATAAGAGATTTATTATAATTTAAATAAATATTTCTAAATAGTAATAGCTCCGTCAATTTACGTCTGTCCAGAGGCACTGTCAAATATTTTTTTATACTTCAATCGTGCTATTTACAGCCAATTTTACTTGAAACTAATCTATTAATTAAAAATAAAGAGATAATTTAAAAGTACATGATTATTTATTATTATTATTTTAAGTTTATAAGTATAGCGTGGCTCTGAACCACGCATAGCTTCCATCATTGGTTCGCTAACACACCAATACAAAAGCTGAAATCCACTCTCTATAGTAACTTGTATACGACTCGCTTCAGACCCGTGTGGTCGAAAGATCGGCAAGGCATCTGCAAGCTCTCGGGTGTTGCAGTTGTCTGCTCGCCTGCCCTTTCGACCTTTGTTTCATATTTAAAAAAAAATAGTAACTTAATGAACCTTTAGTTTCTTAAAATGTTATATAGATGTAAAATGTTATATACAGATCAATTCTAATTGTGTTTTTTTTTTTAGTTTTCGCCAAAGAGTAAAACAGCTTTCCAAAGCGTGGCACGACAGACCAATAAAGCCAATGGACAATGCGATCTTCTGGACAGAATTCGTAGCACGAAACGGCAATTTTACCTTCAGAACACCAGTCGCTGATGTCCCGTTTTACCAATATATTTGTTTGGATGTTTTTACTATTTTATTATTCGTAAATACCCATCACTCACTTACTTGTAGGACACAATACTAATTCGAATAATGTTTGACTGTGTTTTTTTTATAAGCTATCTCATTTACCATTTGTATGAATTTTTGTGTAATTTCTGTTGATATTTCGTGTAAGACCAAATTTTTAAATTAATACGGCCGAAAGACATTTTAAGCATTCTACATTTTAGCATTCTACTTTCTCAGAGGCTGACAACCTATCAGAATGTTTTTTTTATAGTGCAGGTGTTCATGGGAATTGTTACTTAAAATCGTGTGAGTCACTTGCCCGTTTGCTACTTGTCACATAAAAACATCTTATAAAACACAACGGGAAGAAATCCTTACAAGTCTGTTTGAAATAAAACAAAAAAAAGATATTTTGTCCTAAGCCTTGTTTTATACATATGTGCCGAGATTTAAAAGGCAACAAATTTTCCGCAACTTCATGAACTGTGGTCGAAATTTCTTCCGTTGTATGGGTTAATTCGCCGTCATTCAATTATATTCACTAAATTAAATATAGAAACTAAATAAAATAGCAAAATTTTAAGTAAAAAATTTTTGAACAACTTTTTGTATTTAAACATTAAAAAGAAAATAAACGCGCAGGAAAATTAAACGTGTTTCTCTTTTTTTTCGTGTCACCTGCCAGGCTCTTTTATAGTTTTCATAGGTTTCATAGTCTATGGCACTACAGGTGTGTTATGGATATACATATATTATTGTCATTTTTATGCAATAGAAGATATTAAGCCCAATACGTTATACAGCCTTAACTATAAAGTGACTAAACTTTAGGATGTCCCTTTTGCAAATACGTTGAATTTGTATATAGAGGCAGCAAATATAGTTCTCCCTAGCGGACCCGAGAGACGTTGTCTTGCCGTAATTTATGCACGGTCTCATTAGCCAATTAATCAATCTTTTTGTCTTTTCCGTGAAACGTGACAGAAATCTCTTATGAAATATTAAAATTTTACGTCCATAAAACTAAAAAGGTCTAGTACGAACGTCTATTTGAAATGTTCTAAAGTATCGAAGAAATCTGTATCTTTTTGTAATTGGAACCTTGAAGAAAAGAGCATATATCGCAAAGTCCAGCAGCCCATCTCATCTGCGAGCCTTCTGGTGGTAATTATCAATGGGCTTCGGTAGTCACTCAAATAAACGACTTGCTCGTTTTATTGCACGTTGTTATATATTTAAAAAAAAAACAAATTCTGTCGTCAAGACTGCCGACAGAAGTGAATAGTTAAAGCTAGAAAAAAAATTAGTCAGGTCAACATGGGTCTATGACGCTTTGTATGACTTCATAGCAATAATACATTTAATTAGCTATAGTGTTTTATATTTGCGTCTAATTTTAAATCTTCTTTATATATACTTGGGGGCCCGACAGACGTTGTCCTGCATGCTAATAATGTGAGAAAGAGGTACTGGTACCCGGACGCGCCGGCCCAATTCGGCTACAAGCATGGCGCTACCTCTAATTGTCAAGAGTAAATGTCAAGATTGTTTATCTTTTCTAATGAATTCACACTTCAATTTCAACGGTCCCATATCTGCATTATCCTTGCATTCTCTAGTGTTATATCTCACAAAAATAACAAGTATATACTAATAATATGACAAATATAAAGTATTTGTAGCTAAAACCTATAAATACCGCAGCATCCGCCATACGCTACCAAATGTCAGCCGAGTCGTAAATCTAACGGCAAATTTTGACAAATCAGCGCGTCTTTGTGGATATGGCACTATATTGCTATGATCTATTTTATTATTATAAGGCTAATAATAATAAATTTTCTTTACGTCAACAATACGGTCTATGACTATACGAAAATTATCGTTACATATTTAAAACTTTATTTATAAAAACTATAAAGTACCTGAGAAAAATTTGATATTAATCACATATATGTATGTGTAATTTTCACATAACACATGTGCGTAATTTTTTCATACTACTTTACCTATGTTTAATATTTCCTTATTTGCACTAATAAACTTAAAACGCGTAAGTAGAGCTTGTTTTAAGAGTGGGTACGACACTAGCCTCAAACTTTACCTTACGTGGAACCTAGTGCATTCATCATGGAATCACCAATTCTACCGTTGAGTTCGAATTGAAACTCACCGTTATTTTGTGCTTAATAAATTATCCTTTATTGAAGTAGTTTATTAATTGCAATAGAGGATAGTTGCAAACTTACCACATCTAGGCAAGCAAGTGTTCCGACATCTCGGAGTGGCATCCTTCGAGCGTCGCGTTGGCCCATCATCTAAAATAATCGTAAATTTATTTCAAGCGGTAAGCTGCAGCTACAACTATATCGCGAACAGCTCAATGCCAATTATTGGAGGGGCACACGGCCACGTGCAGATTTGCGAAACGACACGTGACGTTTATTACAAGGGAATAGAATTAAAAGTAAGATCGCTATTTTAGGTATAACCTGAGTAGAATCTGCCTGAAAATGAGTGAATCCTTTAAGAGCTATTAGTGGTCGTGTTCCGGACGGCTCACTTGAATGACGCTTATAATCGCATAGTCGCCATGGTCAACATGGTCCTTAAAGTACCTCCGTCAAGATTTTATTTTCATTCAAAGAGGTACACAACAATAAGTAAATGTGCATAAAAAATAAACTTCTAACACGGAAACGATTGGTAGTTTGTGCGTTCACTTTACAAGATCGAATCCGGTTAGTAAATGCCGGAGACATGAGGTAACGTCAATAAGAACAACAGAGACACGTCCATCGTTCAAAATAATACCAAATTATATATAAACTTTACCAATTTATTTATATTGTATTACCAAGTTAAAGAAAATTTTCAATTGTTAACGGCCTACGAATACTTACAAGAACAACATACCATACTAGGTCACATAAACGAGAGATTAAAACTGGGAAGTTACGGGTGTGGGCTTATCTGCTCAAAATCGACACTTAACTTGGAATGCATTACTTTTAAAGAGGCACCGTTGACCTTCACAACTCTCAGAGAACTTCCACAAGGCTCGGAGACAGGATATATGTATGTGGAAGCACACAAACGCCGACAAGCATTTTCTTCACAAACATGCGCTTTAAATACTTTAAGATATAATTAAAAGCGATCAGCGAAACAATTGGGTAATTAATCGACCACCGACCAATTATATATAATAAAGGCTATCCCTTTTTGTGTTTGTCCAGGATGTCGGGAGCATTGGAGATATAAATGGCATCAAGTTTTTGCAACTAAAATACTTTAAGAACATTATAAACCTATAAATTTCAAAAATAAATATACGATACCTATTTTGGGTCTTTGACTAGTCGAATGTGTTTTCATCCAAAATAAGAATTCTTTTGAACAAAATTCAAGAATTTCTCATACTTACATTGTTACACATGCCTCGGATTAAAAATTAAGTGTCCAAAAATTTAATACCTTATACAACACTATCACTGGCTACTCGACAGAAATGAATGAAATACATAGTATGGCGAGTCACCTAGTATAAAATACAGGTTCTTATTAAAAGCTGAGTGGACAAAGCACAGTATTCCAAGTGAATTTGTACCCTGTATCTAAAAACGGCCCCAAATCATATTCCATTTGGACTGTAACGTTTGTCGGTTTCGACATCTCCAAATTATTTAAGTGTAAAAAATTATTTGATATTCAACTTTATCTCGCATACTCCCAAAATTAATAAAACTAGTTTGGCGTAAACTGCACGTGTGACCATCAGATCAGGAAACGGTTTTGATATGATCAACTTCTAAAGTATATATACAATCGTATATGTTTTCTATCGCAATCTTAGCATTGATACTCATCTATGTAAATGCCGTCAAAAAGAATACATTATTATTCAAAGGCCGGCATCGCATGTTTATTTCTGCTCTTCTCATATAAACACAATAGCTTTCGGTAGAAAGCCCATAGGATCAGAGGACCTAGTACAAACCTTTTGAACAATTTTCGACGTGTCAACTTTACTTAGAAGGAAAATGTTTGTGCTAGGCTCACAGCGCACTCTTCTTAGCGTCAACGCGGGTTGCATTAGCATTGATTAAAAGCGTGACACTATTTAGACTTGCCTCCTGTGGGCCTAGCACGAACATTTTCATCTTAAATAAAGGCGACTCGTTGACCTTTTTCGGTCCGAAAAGTTCATACTAGGCCTTCAAATAGGTCCGTAGGCCAAATTGGTTTGAAAACACCGGTGCTATCAACTTGTGGCAAATATTATGTGAGGCAAGACTTTTTACTTATATACCTATAAAGGAACAGACGGGCAGAGCGTTCACCTGAGTGACTACCGGGGTCCGTGGACAACTGCCACGCCAAAGGAAACGCACACAGATACGTTGTCGGCCTTTCATGAATTAGTATGTTCTTTTTTTAATTACTTGAAGACAGTACTATCAAGGCTTGAGTTAATCGCTCCAGTTACTTTCCCTGTACATCAAATGACTTAAACGACACTTTAGTTTTTAAAAAAGTCAATATTTCCACGTTCACTGCCTTTTTGACAGAAATAAATTAAAATAACTGATTAATTAGTCTTGAATCATTCTTAAAGCCATAATGTTTCAATTTAAATATTTTATAATGTTAAAAAACTTTTAACATGTTCTCAATTTCATTGGCTGGCCCGTTGGCGCAGTGGGTAGTGACCCTGCCTTCTGTTCCGGGGGTCGTGGGTTCGATTCCCACCTTGAGTCTGGGTACCACATGTATGTAATTATATATTTCTAAAAAAAAAATATTTGTGTATAACAGGAATAATTATTAGGTATAATTTGTTTAAAGTTACAAAAATATTATCTTCCTAAAACTTGTCATTCATATTTCTTAAGAGAACAAAACTATTTTAAAGGCTAAAATAGTGGAAACACTGCATTGATAATAAGTATAATTTTTCTAGTCACTAGTAAAATTGAATTAAATTTCATTTATGCATATATTAATTCAATGAAGGCATTTTTACACAGTATGTATTTTTAGCTCACAATGCTACATTTGAAATCTGTATTCACCTATATTATATCTTCCCATCCTACGGCAATAATAAAACTTTTCACGGAACTTTTAATGTACCGAGGGGAATGTGTCGAGCGGGTTGGAAGGTTGATGGATGGCTAATATTAACAAGTGCAGCTACTGGTGCTTACCTTAAAGACAGGTGAAACTGTCTTAGATTTGATTAGAATGGAAGTGTATTTTTTAAAGCAGACGGTTCAACTGAGGGCTTAGCTCGAATATTCTCGAAAGGTTTACTTACTTTCACGTTCGAGACCGAACGTCATATGAAACTTTAATGCTACCGTTTTACACAACTTAATCACTAAATATTGCTAGCACGAAAGAAATCGGAACTCGCACGTATTGAATCCTTGACGTTACGGCCATTTAAGTCATGTAAAATGGAAGCACGAACCTTCATTCGACGTTTCGTTTCGAAAGTAAAAGTAAGTAAAACAATCGAGAATATTCGGAAACAATATACGGTGCAAGGTTATTGTAACGACCCTGAAATATATAATTAGATACGGAATCTACACCAATCTAGTTTTATAAATAGGCAGGAATTCTTTGTTTTTTTTTCTTAATTTAAGAGGGGTAGAGAGCACAATGGGGAGGTTTTATTTTGAATAGTCGCTACCTTTTTCATCTGTTTCGAACCTTTACTACCGGATTTTCTCGTCTATATTCGGTTTTCGTCCTATGCTAGTATAAAAAATACGATTAAAAACGAATTTTGCTCTCAATCAAGAATTGTCTCGATAATAATTAAAATTGCAAATAGCTTTATGATATTGCAACGTGGAAATATTAATAATATAAAGTACTAAATCCGAATTTAGTTTACGTGTTCTCACGCATAATTAACGGCACAGCATCGAGCAATAACTAAAATATTTAACGTACTTCTTTATAACCGTCCGATACGACTGCGACACGACAAAATGTAGCAAAATGTAGCTCTCGTCGAGAGAAATACGTCCGTCGTAAATAAAATTCCTTCTTCTTCAAATACTACTATAGTAATAAAGACTGGCAATCAGCTTTTTATAACTTACTTTGTCTCTTGCAGGAAGAGTTCATGAAACCTCTTTATGCCACTCCATTCTAGAACTCTAGTGATAGCAGAACATTATGGAATACGTTTATCGCCTATCAGATACGGAACCCTTATATATAAGTGAGTACATTCACCAGCTTGCTCCCCAAGTCAAGAGGGCCTGGGCGTATAAAAATTTTACTTTAAAAGTATAAAACGTAGATAGAGATCATCGTTATAAAAATCCGGAATGATCCCCAATGCATAAGCTTTGACATTCGCAGGAAGTAAATCTTTATCGTGTCACGCTTGTAATCAATTCTAAAGCAATCCCCGTTGACACTAAAAACAAAAAAGAATATTTGCAACGTTGACTCTTCGACTGGAATGGTTTGACATCATCCACATTCCATTACATGTGTGAGCAAAATAATCTTATTATGATAAAAATAAATGAAATAATATATAATTTATTTAAAATTAAATAATTGATAATTATTCATTATAATTATGTACTCACCATGGAAGAGCTAAACCCTCTATCACAGGTACCTAATACCTACGTAAAAGAGGCCCTCATACCCATAAAATGTAAAATAGTTTTAAGTTAAAAGAAATAAAAATATTTGTATTTATACTTTACTCTTCTGAAGTAATTTTTATTATTTATTCACAAATAATTATTCCAGTAATGCAAGCCAACCTTTCGCGCAGTACATCGCGCCACTAATACTAGACATTCCTAAAGCATATTATAGATTTAATTCTCTGTAAATCAAATAAATAAAAAAGTCGTACGAATGTAGTATAATGGACTCGGAGCTTCGTCTCGATGGTGCGTAAAAAGCAAAATCTGTTTCAGTAATACTTTGTAGTCTTCAAGGATAAAAATGTACAAACACTGTCTTTCTGGCTCCGGCATTATAGGTATAGATATTCTAGTGAAAACCGTTCACTAATTAAAAGCGATTCTCCTGTCTCACATCATAATCTATTGTGTAGTTTTAAAGCTCTAAGTGTATAAGAAACAGACGCGTCCTCAGCGAAATAAATTACTTAAAATTTTACTAAAATTAGTACTAATTATATTCATGCTAAGAATTGCATTTTTTTGATAAAACTTTGTTGTTGAGAATTTTTGTTGATAAAATTCACAGTATCTGTTATTTATACATGCACTTTATTTTATTTCCTTTACTCTGCATCATAGGAAATACGATAAGACTCCACTCGCAGATGCGTTCCCGGAATAAAGAGGAAACCACACTTGTAGCCCTACTCTAACAAGAACTCAATAGTCAGTCACTTCATGGTTTCAACACACAATCACTTTACTTGATTCAATCAAAACGTTCATCTCGACAAAAGCTACCACTATTTTTTAAAATCATTTTAATATTCGTCTCTGATAAAAATGAAATTTATTCAGGCAATTAGGCGTGACGGCGGACAAATTACGAAAGCGGGGCAATAGTAATTTTTAAGCAAAATTTATTCAGTTCAGCTTGCAAAAACAATATAAACATGGAATTTTAGAGTGGAATTAATTAAACAGAACATCGAAGTGGGCCACCGCCTTAGGTAGATCATCTTCCCACCTTTTTACCTGCCTTCCTCTACGTCTTTTTCCATCCCTAGGGTACCATTCTGTTGAGGAGGCCTATGTCGCAAGACAGCCTGACCTGGTAGCTGATAAAGATTAGTTTAACTTTATTTTGAACGATGAGTTGTGTATAGGTTAGAGCAAATAAAGGCTATTTTTATTTTTCATTTATTTAAGTATGGATCCGCATTTTGACGGAAGTAATATCGGATGAATTTTGATGGTTTCGTCCGTCTATAGTAACGCTTGCTTTCCATTTAAATTGCTTGGATGCTACTGCATGTAATTTCTGACAAAAATGTGTTTTGACGAAATCTGACATATTCATCATTCGATTCAATTACAATAAGGATTGAATCCAATCTCAGTTTAAGATCCCAGCCTGTTTCAAATACGTAATTAAGGTACGGAAGTGGAAGATATCCTAATTCCGTAAAACCACTGCTCATAATTAAGATTTATGGCAAAATTTTTGCAATATTTTCAACAGTAATAATACTTTTTTCTGGCAACAGCTTTACAATTATGCAGTTTGGTTACTTATACCGAAAATGTATATTTTTTCTTGGAGTTGTTGTTTGCACTATTTTTTTTTAATTAGCCTATACTGTCCCACAGGTGGGCAAAGGCCTCCCCCTTACCAAAAACACCTTCCTTTCCTGACCTCCTCATCCGACGGAATATCAAAAAATACCTTGATAGACAAATTCCAGTAGAGCCTGAGGATTTGTTCAAGGTAGAGGGACAAGAGAACAAATCCTATCACGCTGGTAAGCTTGCGGGAGCAAATAATACAAGGCATTGATAGAGTGGATAATTTTATCTATATGAGATTAAGTATAAATAACGAAAGCAGTTGTGTGCCAGAGATTAAAGATTAGAGCCTTATATTTCCATTCTTTCTGTACGTAGGGGAAACATGGACAGTTCGAGCAAGAGACAGATAAAGGATAGACCCTTGCAAAATGTGGTGCTAGAAGCGAATGATGAGAATTCCAAGGACGGTCAAACGCACAAATGTCTCTATCCTCTCACAACTAAACATTAACACTCGTTTGTCTACAATTTGCCTGCAGCGTATATATATTTCGGCTATATAATGCGAAGAGGGGACGGCGATCTCGAAAAACTAGTCATTATTAGCAACACGGAAGAGAAAAGACCTAGGGGTTGTTCGCCAACCTCATCGTCTGACCAAGTGAAGGATGCCACTTTGTCCTACAAGTTTTATCAGGCAGTGAGGTCAAGTATCGATTGAAATCGGTGGAGACAGATGGTTATAGAAAGTTGATCTTGTAGACCTACCTTTCTGGGTAGATTTAAGCAGGGAAACCCTGTATAACTAGGCAAAATTGTATGTACTACATGATTACTAAAAGAAACGCATTCTTAGAAATATATAAGTAATCTATTCTGCCTAAATGGTTAACCAAAAGCGCGTTTACTAAGTGTGGTGTGGTTAAACGTATGTTACAGTACAAAAGTAAGTAATTCAACTAGCGGTTTGCGACAAATGCGCGACGGCCGGCTCGGCCGCCCACAAAAACAGATCACAGACGCCGCACCGACGCGACGAATTGCCGCTCTTTGACAAATGCTACGACCGATTGAAAAACGAATCGAATCTTGTACTCACGAGAAAGCGGACCTCGACAAATCGATGTTTAGGCAGTACGACGAAATGGTGAAAGGTTTTTTTGAGGTTTTGCGCAGTGATATTCAATAATAATTATCTTTTGTGAGGCACAAAAGAAATAACGCAATATCCGTTTATCGGGTTATTAAAGAGCCAGTTCCAGGAGGTCCAATGAGCTCATATTTAAGCTAGACCGATATAGCTATTGAGCCGCCCCGGGTTAATAGCTATATCGGTCGATACAATCATCGTACTGCGCCATATAAGTCATGAGCTCTCCTCCTCTAAGACGTTAAAATCCGTGCAATAGGAACCCTCAATTTTTTGCTCTTTTCGTAAATGTAAATACTATTTATTGTTGGCTATTAATTTAAAATAAGAGATCTAAAAAAATCACAGAAAACCCTCGGTACTGGAACACTAAACATGGACGAAAATAGTTTTCCAGGTACATAATGTAAAGTTACATTAAATGTCAAATCACAATCCAATGATTGTGATTGCTAGAAGGACGGTCGGACGTAACCAGCTTCAAGCTCGTCGATGGATCCCTAAAAACAACAGTCTTCGCATTGTCCATAAAAGTCTTTATTGTGTATATTAATTTTTATTGTAAATATTACATTTCTAGATGTTAAAATACACCTCCAAAGAGCTATCTTGAAATATGTATCGTAAAATAACTTTTATTATACTTTATCCAATACTTTATAACAATACTATCCAACAGTGTCGTGTCTGACATTTACGACATTTATCCTTCTTTTAATGATTTTTAAATCAGACTACCCACTGTTACGGAACTATTAACTAAAGTAAATTGTCCTTTGAGAAGCAATTAATGTTATTAAATTAAAACAAAAGATATAAACCAATTATTTATTAGAAATTATTTTTATTTTGACTCTATGCTTTACATATAGAGTAGTAATCGGTTGTAACCGATTTCAAAGAAAATATATATTTTTAATAAAGTCGGCGTACCAGTATAGATAAATATAAAGTTAAAATAAGAGTTCAATAACATATAGCAAGAAAGTTAAACAATTTTTTCTATGTATTTACAGATAAAGTAAAATTAGTAACGAGGAGAAAATATTGACGACATAAAATATATCTATGATGTGAATAAAATTGTCAGAATGATTGTTAATAGAGAATACAAGCATCGTAATCAGGGGGTAATCGTTAGATCAGAGAGAGGGGCTCCTTATCAAGATCCAGCTAATCAATGCTATTGATTGAGTCGCCATGTTTTGGGGACGTAATGGAAGATGATCATATTTCTTCATTTATTATAATAATAATCAATCCTATTGACGGGGAAATCGTTGCTTATATTTTGTCAGGCCCGTTGGCGCAATCGACAAGGACTCTTCCGTGGTGAGATTGCGTTTCCGAACCCAATGTAGATCGATTGTGTGTAATAATTTGTGTAGGCCCCAGATAGGGAATCACTGACCGAAGTTTAAAATAAAACATAGTTTCTTACATAAGATCGGTGTGAAGAGGCGTCAATGATGTCACGTTAAGTGATGGTTGTCGCGTTTCGTTTGGTTTGTAAGGTTTACCGGTAGCCTAAACTCATCATTAAGGGCTGGCAGTGCATTCTTCAGCCTACTGGTCGTGCAAATATACATGGGAGTCAGTAGGCATTTAGCTGCCTGCTGCCTGCTCGTTTACCTCTTATAACGTAACAAAAACCAGAATATTACGAATAACTCTAAGTTAAAAGTATCCCTAGCATTCTTTAACGGTAATCTGGAATTATTAGAACAATACAATATATTGTATATTATATTGTAATATTAATAAATACATAATCTACGGTACATCAAAATGGAATTTAATGAGAAAGATATGTTTTAGCGAGACTGACTGTAATGACTTGTGGTACGAAAACAAAATCAAACAGACAAATTAATATACGTAAAACTGTTAAGATGGTCACTCCGCCCACGCACGCCCACGCGCGCCCATTTAACGACCATGTGTATCGATCTCGTTTACAGATCATAAGTACGACAGTGATGGTGGTGTGTGAAATTGGTTTTCATTGAATTAGCCCTCATTCGCACGAGAGTTGAAAAAGCGTTGCGTTAATCCTCGGCGTTGGCTCTTTTTTTGCGTCGTCAATATAAAAATATAGCGTATATTGTATACATATATAGCGTTGAAAATAGAACATTGCTCGATAAAAAGCGTTGCGTTATAAAATCGCTGACGTGTGAACATAAACTGGGGAATCCATATTGTGTTCTATTTGAACGTTTTTTTAACGCGCGGTAAAAAAGCTCTAGTCGGAATGAGGACTTAAGAATCGTCCATTTTTCACGCACGAAAAGCATGTTTGGAAAATGATTTTAAAAATCATAAGGGAGAAAAAGTGTAGTGAGATGTCGTATTTTTTATGGTTCTCTTGTCAGTGTAACATTTTTTTTAATTTGTTACGATAATAATTTTCTTTATAACTTTTACAACAACACACGACATCTTAAGTTTACAGAATGTGATTATAAAATATGTTATCTATCTATCTATCTGTTTAACACTTTTATACGAGCAATTCTTGTATACATAAATAATATGAATCTCAGAAATCTGGCTTTTATTTTAAAATGTGTATGAAACCTTGCCTCTATTTAAAATTTTAAAATAGTTATTTAAAAATACCATAAACGATGGGACTGAATAAAAAAAATATGATGCCAGAAACAAAATCTTGACGCTTAAAATCTTTTCTGTTCATAACAGTAGAAGTTAGATGTGGTCCATGAAACAGGAGGTAATATACAGTTTCCTTATCTATTTGTGAATAAATTATATTTAATATATTATTTTCGCATAGTGTTTATTCATGTAATGCCATTACAGAATTTAAAATGCATAAATATTACTGACGTTCCGTTCTATACTTTTCATATGTAAAGCTGAAGAGTTTGTTTGCTTCAACGCGCTAGAGTCGGGAACTACTGGTCCGATTCCAAATATTCTTTCAGTGTTATAGAGCTCATTTATCGAGGAAGGCTATAGGCTATATATTATCACGCTAAAATTTAATCTATTTTCTTTACCTACTTTGACGCGAACGAATTCGCGGACACAGCTAGTCGTTAATATATGGTGTCATAATTTACTACATTCATAACTAATTTAAAAATACTTTTAAGTATCAAATCAAAGAAATTTTTAGTGTCTTATCACATACGAATCATATTTGTAAAAGGCAAATATGTGCAAACATTTCTGTTCATTTTAATGCAATATTGTGTGAACTGTCAAGGTAGTTGTAGAAAGTCTTTGTCTTTGAATCTACTATTGTACATAAAAGAATAAGATTATATGTAAAAAATAGATTTAACATCTAAAAAAGAAAAACTATTTATAAAAAAGAAATGCCACGATCATTCTAAAAATAAAAATACCTTAATAACTAAAGGACGAAGCTGCACATTTTTTACTGGTAAAAAAGTTATATATAATTTTGTCATGGGACTAACAACAGAACGTGTCATCACGTCTCAAAGGCTGTGAGATTTTCCTCGATAAATTGTGAAATATCAGGACAATTTCAAAATTAAAATACTAATGTATCCGTAGCTTTATATGGAATCCAAGGTTTATCTCGTTTCTTTCCTAAAGTGAGAATGTCGAATAAAAATGGGCTCAGCCGTTCCTTAGGAAAGAAAAGAAAAATAGTGCTTTTGGCACATATGACCTAGCCTAAACATGTTATGACAATAGCCTAGACCTAGAGTGGGTTAATTAACAACACGCTACACTGAATTTCGCCTCATTATTTCAACGTTCAGTCATGAATATATTGACATAAATTAAAAACCGCCGGTCGCAGCCAGAGCAACTTAACTTAGCGATCAACTCAAATGCCGACCACTGATTAGGCCACGACCTCCTCGAAAACGTATGCTTTTGTTGTCGTTATATAGTTTACTAGCCGTGCCCGCGGCTTCGTCCGCGTACAATTAGGTGAAAAAAATTAACTCAATTTTAGCGTGATGATAAATAACCTATAGTCATCCTCGATAAATGCGCTTTCCAACATTGAAAGAATTTTTCAAATTGCATCAGTAGTTCCTAAGATTAGCGCGTTCAAGCAAACAAACAACTCTTCAGCGTAATAAATAATAAATATATAGAACTATATGACACACGGGCGTGTCTGTTCCTAAGGTAGACAATTTGGAGATTTTCAGTGTTTGTACTGCGGTCGTCGTCATCCGTACAGCGCCATCTAGTTTGCTTTGGTGTAACCTTTTTTTTCCACTCGACATCGTTGCCATCTCGTTATGTAGCGGCAGCTACAAGACTAAACTATTGAAGGTACTCACAATATTTGAAATTGTGTAAAGGGTCAGTATTATAACCTGAAATAGATAGCGTGATTAATTCGAGGGTCCAAAGGCTCGACTATATAATTGTTTGATCACGAATTGTTTGATCGATGTCACGTGTGAGGATTTGAACCTATTTGTTTGCGAAAGTTTTAGAAAATTCTATAATCCATCGTGAAGTTTTGTTTGAATTATCGCTCTGCTGGGTGTGCACACACTCACACAGCATGCGGCATTTCGTTACGTGACGTTTTCTGTGACATCGCTTTACCCATAGTTTTCAAAAGCAATTAAGGAACTTACGTTCCAAATATAATGTATGTGTATATATATATTGAAAACCGTTTAAAATTTAAGTAGTGCAGAATCTAAAATACAACAAGTATTTAAAATAGAAATTGCAATAGAAATAAATAAAACTTAGCGATACACATTTTAAGACAAAAGAGAATGATTAGGTTTTTGCCGCCTTGAAGACAAAGATAATGATTAGGCTTCTTGATAAGATAACTTACCTAATCTCTCAACTACAATTTCCTGCAAGTGGGAATGAACATTGAAACATTGCCGACCACTGATTAGGCCACAAGCTCCTCGAGTAAAGTCACTATGTAAGTAAAATATCCGTCTGAGGACAATTTCGTCCCATCGTAACGTAATTAATTGGATATTTTCTATACCATTAGGAACTAAGATTAAAAATTTTCGTTTATACAAATCAAGTATCTTAGATGTGTATAAGGTTTTATTTAAAACTCGCTATAATCAATTCTTGCGGATTTGCGGGGCGGGGCCTTTAATCCGATTTTCTATTAATAACTGAACATTAAAAGCTAAAAGGTTTATTTAAAGACATCAGCTAGTAAATAATAATTAAAAAGTAAAGTAGATGTCATGTAAAAATTATAATAGCGTAATCCTTCCTAGAATAAAAGTCTATGTCCGATCCACCAGAATTATCATATCTGTGGCATTGGCTAGTTTCAATTTGGTAAAATTAATTAAAATACATTTTTTCTTCCTCGCTGCCCCCAATGACCACTAAACAACAATCAAAAAGATTACTTGTATAAAGACTATTCAAGTAAATTTACTCAAAATTGATTTAATTTAAAATCCTTATTAAAAATTAAAAGAGTGCATATGATTACGTTACTTCCAATTATGCAAGTAATTTAATCCGGTTATAAGCAGTTTAGGGATAAACAAATATATTATCATTAAATATACAATCAAATTGTGATTTACCTCTTTTGCAATCCGTCAAAAATATGGCACCCCACCGCTGTTGGGGTATTGTCGCACCCACTCCTAATACAAGCTTTTAATTTAAGCTTAGTAGGAGGGGAAAAAGAAATATTAGACATACCTAAAAAGTATTCCTAATATTCTTAAAAAAATATTGCCACCAATGGCCGCCGAAGACCAGGTAGGCCGAGGAGGGGCGGCGCGACGAATTGGACGTTTTTGTGGGAAAGGAGTGGATTGGGTTAGCTCTGGATAGAGGAGAGTAGTCTAAGAGTAGGGAGACCTACGCCCAGCTGTGGGACATTACAGGCTAATTAAAAGAAAAGTTTGTGAGTTAGAGAGGAGGTCGTAGCTTGATCAGTGGTTGGCATTTGAGCCGATCGCTATTTTCACTTCAACAGCGAGAGCACACAGTAACGCACGTTTGCTCGGGACTCAAAATCAGCACTCGCAGCAAAAAACCATTTGTGCACAGGGGTCTGTTACCTACAACACAGGCATTAAGTTGTCTACCTTAGGAACATACGTCCGTGTGTCATATAGTCCTGTATATATTTATTTATTATTATATCTGCAACGATTTTGATTATACTTTTTAATTGTTACAGCTCACAAGCAGGGATGCTACGTCCAAGAAATCAATGACGTTATTCCATTCGGCGAGATGGTATCACCAATTGGCGTTTGTTACAGAATAGAATGTTCATCATCGATGATTTCTTATGCCTCGTAAGTATTTTAAATGTATTATTACGTATTCTAGAATAACAGTAGAACCGTTAAAGACCCCTAAAGTACTTCATAGCAGTGGCGGATTTAGGGGTAGGCTGAGAAAGCTGAAGCCTATATCAAATTTTAGGGGGCGGCAAATTTGAAACACAATCATCTGTTTCTACTCATAAGAAAATATAATTTATTCATGGGGAAGAAAAATCTGTAATATACAAGAAAAATTACGACATTTGCGATATATGTAAACGGAAAATGTTTTATTATTAGACGCTTTGTAAAGTATACTCTTCTTACCTTTGTGATTGTAATTTTAAAAATATTTTTATTTCCCTTTACCAATAATCGAGGAGTTGAAAATGGTGAAAAATACATATGAAGCTATATAAATATAAAATTATATAAAAATACACCTATATCCTACACTGTAGGCAGGCGGAGTTCATGATTGCTTCTGATGAAGCGGTCAATATGGCTGCGTTCTGGGCCGCAACAATATATTTGTAAAGAAAAATTAAATTAATAAACAACAATGTACTTGCCATCGAATCGATAAGAAGAATATATAAAAATGATTGTGAAGTAGAGTATCGAATTGCAAATGGAATAGGGGCGGAAAAAATTGATTAGCCCACTGGCGGTAAATGTGTAAATCCAGCACTGATTTATAGGTATAATGCGCTAGTTAGCTTAAATTATAACTAGAATATTTAATGCAAATACGTGCAAGAAGTTATTAAATTAAAATTTAGATAGAATAGGGCAAGCTTTGATCCCTTCTTCTGCAACGCGATGGACCTATCAACAGTGTGATGATAAAGCATGTTGAATTTGAGCAATACTCAGAAATTAGTCTCTATGTACCCCCAAAAAAACCTTTATGCTTAAAGAAACGATGTTAACAATCATGGCTTCACACATTTTTTTTATTTTTCAGATGTGGAGTGGTTTCAGTCAGCGAGGATTCACCAAATTGTTACATCACGGAGACAGATTATAGAAAACCGTATCCTAGTTGCTGTCCCGATATAAAATGTGAACAAGACAATTACCTAATATAGCATAGACGTAGACGGGGGCAATGGGTTTAATGTTGACATTTGAGAGAATACGTAAATAGTCTCGTTAGAAGTAGACTAAAAGGAAAATCATGAGCGTATCGTTGAAGACAGTGAATAGATGGTTGAGTCGAATGTTAAATAATAATTGAGTTGTGGCCTCATCAATAAATTGAAATATAAAGAAATAATCATACTACATCTACAAAATGTCAGTATCAAGCAGCTGCTTTAAATCCAAAATGATGATTATTAGAAAAATGCTTGTTATAATGACGAATAAGATATGAAAAATTGTTCCACAAATCACATTAAAATCGTGGAATCCTGTTGCTATAAGAAATTTGATCGATACATTCTATCTGCAGTTGTAAATGGAGCTTTAATATATTTTGTAATACAGTAAAATAAATTCCTAATATTACTGTAAAAAATAAACCTTGAGAAGTTTCTGGATAATTATTTTCTAATAACAGTAATTCTTGAATTGTTTGTGATCAATTCGTTTTTGGAGGCACGCTAATTCTTGAATGTTTTTAGCCTATAGGACCCACTTCCCACCCCTTGCAATCATGTATTGAGCATAGATGTATTCTATGTAAATATTTGTAGCGATAGAAAAAAAAACAATTTCTATAAGCAAGGAAATTAATTTGCAAAGGTATTTTATGATATTGTGTAATTAAAGTTTAATAAGATAAATATATTCTATCAAGTGGACAGGGTTCTAGGTGCCTATTTAATTTTTAAATTCTTTGGGGGCACAAAGTACCCCCCGCGTGCCCCCACATGGTCATATAAAATATATTATGATCATAATAATGAAAACTACTGACGTTTGAAAATTTTATTTGTAACATTTGTATAACAGTACAAAATTGAAATTTAAACAATAATTCGCCTTAAGTCTAAGCACAAGAAGTTAATTAATATTTAAAAAAAAATATCACAAGGACATTAACAGCCACATCCTTTGTAATTTAAGCGGACCCTGATACTAGACCGGGATAACGCTATGTAGAAGAGATGCTCACTGAATATACAGACTGTTGATTGTTAGCCGGAGCCAAACATAGCTTCATTTGAATGATCGTGGAGCGTGGCCGGGGGCTTTGTGTAGCTGCTTTGTAGAACTTTGTAGTCTTCAAGGACAAAAGTGTACCAACACTTTAAGCTATGTCTGGCACCGGCATTATAGAAGTATATTGTTGCTCAAATGTTGACACATTTACCTTTAGATGCTCCCATAATTTTGGACAGAGTTCCTGTAGAAGAGTTGGGGATTAAAAAAATTGGTTTTAGTCTTTCCGACTCGAGAAGCTATCTTGCCGCCAAATTCTTATTATTTATTTAATTAAATTAGTTTGATATTATATATTCTGTGTCTTATTTTTATTTGTTCTTCCCTAATCCTAGTCCATCCCATCCATCCATCCTTAATATAAAAAGTTAAATATAAGGATTTCTCAATTCAACTCTTGAAAGTCCTCTATGACTGGAACAAAAAGCATGCGAAAATATATACAGGATCATATATAAATATGATTTCTTGAATTATAAATAATATATATAGAAATTACAGTATACTGTTATTTAATGAATTTTCATACTATAAAAAATTCGTGATTTTTCATGTGTCAAAAAAAAACAATAAACTCTTCATTCGTTTATTATATACCCAGCAGAAAATCGTATATCTATATGTAACAATGTTTGGTGTAAAACTAATTTTCTATAATGGTTCCATCGTGAGCGGTACAGCGCACACGATCGCAACAGTCGGGATAAGGTAGAGTTAAATTTCCGGGAACTGATTCACACCCCTCTGAAACAGCCTTTACACTGCACCTAGAAAGATAAATCAGTGTGCTTAGTGCGAGTTTTACAACGCGATGTAAAGTGAACCACAATTTGTATGTGGTTTACCAAGTTACTGCTACTTAACGCTAGGTGGCCACGGGTGATGACTTATCATCGGTTTTTCGTGCTTTCAAAAAGGCGTGACGAGGTAATATGCTACGTAGTATACAAAAACCTGCATATCGTTAGGACATGGTGATACTTAAGAATTGAGATAAAAGAAATTTTTGGATAAGGATTAATATCATGTTTATAAAAAACCTTTACAAATAATGCATTATCATAGAAGTACTTTGGTTAGCATAAAAAAGATTATAGTGAGCCAACCTTAAAAGATAGACATATGTTTTCTCGGACTTTAATTTAGAACTTTTGAAGGGGAACAATTATGTCATAGATAATTTTTGCGAAACTTTAACCGTTTTGCAACGCACGCAGCGAAAGCTCTCAACAGGGAAACCCCTTTTACTGAAGTCAATGCATCTACTTTTATAAATTAAATTATCTTCTAATTTTAAATAACAAAATCGTCTTCTTTGGAACTACTGGCCCGATTTGAAAAATGCTTTCAGTGTTAGATAGCCAATTTATTGTAGAAGGCTATATGTCATCACGCTACACAAAAACCTTTTTTTACCACCTATTTTTACGCGGACGAAGTCGCGGGTAACAGCTAGTTTAACACTATACATTCAAATCGTTTTTTTAAAGAATATTAGGAATACTTTTTAAGTATGTCTAATATTCTCTTTTCCCCTCCTACTAAGCTTAAATCAAGAGCTTGTATTAGGAGTGGGTGCGACAATACCCCAACGGTGGTTACTCGCAGTTTATCAAATTACTGACCTGACAAGCTTCGCGATGTAGATAATCATATTTTTTGCTTCCTCGAAATCGTTCACCATTTCTATCCCTTGAAGTGAAAACAATACAATTAGTCACTGTTTTGTTTTATTTATACTTTTTGTTCTATTTATACTTTTTTGTTCTGTTTATACTTTTTGTTCCATTTATACTTTTTTGTTATATTTATACTCTTTTGTTCTATTTATACAGGGTGAGTGGTGACACACTTAGAATACTTAAGAAGAATACTCGGTTCTCGTTATAATTATGTAATAAAAATAGATACTTAATTTTTGACCAAATTTCCTTAAAATTAGATGAAGTATGCTATACGTAGTTATTTATTTATACAGCCATATACTTAATATATGGCTAAAAATAAAGGTATGTACTTCGTTTTGTCGTTGGAGGGAACTCCAAATAAGCTTAAAAGCTAGTGCCAGTAGTGAAGTAAAACTTTTTAAAATGTGAAATATTTTTAAAATCTAGCACTTTGGAAAGTTTTGTCCACTATGAGGGTAATTAGCAAGATAAACAAACTTACAGTCTTCTCCTTATGACTCCAAAATTCTTCTACTTCCTAGCTATATCCCGATATAGTACCAGGGTCCGGTTAAATTGCAGAGGATGTGGCTGTGGAAGGAGTTAAGATGACCAACTGCCATGTGACCTAGTCCCCGGAACCCCTCAACTCCATAACAAATAGGTCCCAACTCTAATGTTATTTAGGAATGTTTTTAAATATTCCAGACCAATTTAAGTTTTTTTTAATATTCGTTGTAGTCCAAGGAAGATATAAAGGGCAAAAAAAATGAACATCATCGAAATTGGATACTAAATTCTATGCACATGAAATGTTTTATAATTAAAAAAAAAACTCCTTTCTTTGATTTTATAAGCCTGTTATTATTTTCCCTCTATTTTTGTGACTATAATAGTCCAAAAATTTTAATTCTAATATTATCTTGGCATCTAAGCCCTCATTCGTAAGAGAGTTTAAAAGGTGTTGCGTTAAATCCCAGCGTTGGCGCTTTTTAAACGCTTAGGTAATCTATTGTATATTCCATCTTATATTACATGTAAATGAAATGAACTGTCTGTCTTTGATGTCTTAAGTAACTAATATATAGTATAATTGTCATATAATTTTAAAAACGCCTGTTATTAAAATTTTTGGATCGGACCGTGTCTGTTTGTCCAGATTCGACTTTGAAACGGCTTATACAATTAACGAAAGGAAAAAATCTACACAGCATTTAGCACTTTTATTCTGCATAAATAAAAGATTTCTTGCAGAGCACTACATGTATGTACAAGAGTACAATTGCCGTGTATAAGATATTTATACGGTATTAAATATACAGCTTTCCTTTAAGGGTGATGAAGTTACAAATTAATGTTTTGTTACATTAATAAAGGCTGACTGTCTAAGCATCGGAATTAACATGCATAATAAAAACTTCACCAATTATTAAATGTCTAATTCAGTTGAAAAAATATCAGTTTTTTTATACTATAATCATGTCAGAAATAGCTTACTTTTGTGACTGATTTTTTCCAGAGACAATAACGTCCCTGTAGATAGCAATCCTAATAAAAAAATTAATAAAGATATTCGTGTTTTATTCGCAATACCAAAGCAATAACAACATTCCTTTCTTAAATTAGAATCAATAGTAAGAAAAATCTTTTCATTAAATGATTAAAAGAAACCCGCAAGTCTTATTTCAAACTTACCGAAGACTGCAAGCCGCATTTCTTAGGATATCAATTTTTACTGACAATAGAATAATATTCCGCTAGATCACGAACTCCACATTTATGATCATATATTAGAACTCACTTTAGATTGTTTTTTTTTTCATATACAACAGAAAAGAGCCTGGTCCTTCATCTGAAGTGACTAAAACGCCCATAAAGGCGTTTTTAGTCACTCCAGATTACTAGAAGGCAGAAGCTGCTAGATTTAGCCAGTTATTGAGCGATGGGTAGCAACTCAATTTTTCCTATTCTTTATTTATAAGAAATAAAAAGATGTGGTGGTTGATTTTTTAACGGCGCCAACTCATACTGTCAGAAAAATACAAAGAACGATAGAGAAACACATATTTAGAGCGCACTATGATGATCCGTTTTCCTTTCATACTTTAGTCCTGGCTTGTCTTAAACAGACAAAAGTAACAAGGCTCCTAATTCAGTCATTCAAATCACAAATTTGTTTAATAAGTATAGCCAAACATAAATCATAATGAACTGAATTACAATTTTATTCATTATTGATATCGCGTTTAATCTCGACGGACAGCCGCCATTAAATCCTTTTTTATAACTGACCAGTTTTTTTACGCTGGGAAATGCATTTACGAACTAACTTCACTTCATATTTTATCTATAATTTAAGCTTAACGCAATTGTACTAGCATTAAGGACAAACCTTTGTAGTTTTTATAATGCTCTTATTTATTGTTAATAAAGAAATTGTATTTGAGGTTGTTATAAAATGTTTCATATTGTTATAAACAAATTTCAGGTCTGATAATTGAATTAGGTTCTCATTTCACATGTTTTTCACGAGATATGTATCTTTGTCCGTCCTTGTCCTTATCTTTATATTTATTTGCATCTATGTCATATGTCAAATATATATCTGTGTGTATATGTTTGTGTTTAAAAATTAAATAAATAAAATGTCCCAATATGTACTTAACGATACCTATCAGTATTAAAACTTCATGACATAGCTAAATACTTGAAAATATTATTTTATTGAGATCAATACTAAAAATGATTATTGATCGAGAGCGAAGTCACATATAAAAGCTATTTATACTTTACGAATAACCTTTGTAGAGTCTATCTCCTGATGATGCTTCGGTGTCGAAGCGAAACGTGCGTTGAGGCACATTATTTAATTAGTAAGTAAGATATGGCGATAGAATATTGAACATAATAGCCAATTATAATTTGCTAAAATAAAAGCGAATTAATTATGTCCATTCATAATCTACGTTCAATGTTAACGTACCGTAGTATACAAATTAACATGGGCATAACCCTGTAAAATTTTCAATTACTTTTATGTTGACGTTGCCTTTGTAAGCTTTGAGCGGCCAACCAATATTTTAAACGAGATCCAATCACAAAGCTACCCATACCCATAGGTATTAATATCGGGTATTACTGACATACCCTTATACCTAGAGCCTCAAATATAAACACCCGCATACCTCAATTATGAGCGGACGAAATCCTAATTCGGCGCTCTTCAATTAAAAATGTATATGCACTCCTGTCCTCTCCCCCAATAAGCGGATTCCACTAAATTATTTCGCTTAATCCTGTTATTATATTATATCTTCAGATTTGAAAGTGTATTGAATTATTTTTTTATCCTCATCGAATTGGGAGCTTGAATACGACAAGCGAAGGCGACTTTAATAGATTTGTATGAATCCGTGATTTAAGAAGTAGATCTTCTTGTATGATTTTAAGAAGAAAATTGGACTTTTTATTATCCATTGAACCGCGATAACTCACCTAGGGCGTAATAAAATACACTTGATTCAATTGTTCTAGTGTCGTGTCCACTTCTAGGACAACCTTTTCGTTGAGTACGAGGAGAAACGGCTTAGAGACCATTATGAGAAGAACATGAATATATTTTCATTTCCACAGCATCTGCAAGCATTCTGGTACAGCATTCTATAGAATAGGCGTCGTTAGTTACTCAACTGAATCAGCTAAACAGATTGCTTTCGAGGCAGGAAATTGTAAAACATTTTTGGACAACAAAGGGTGGTCTCCGTGGTTTTCTTGATATCGAGTTATAACACAAACTTGTCTCTCTACTCTATTCTCGTTTCAATTTATCAAACTAACATGGTCGCAGATTAGACGTCAATTGGGCGACCATTTGTAGCAAATTATTCATATTATAGTAGCTGTTGTGGACTTTTGGCCATAGAGGTGATATGGTATTCAGCGTCCTTCTGTAATTGCCATAGAGGCTTCAACTAGCTTTAATTTCCAAACACAAACTATATCCAAGAACTCGCTCTCGTTTTAATTTATCAAACAAACAGGTTCGCTGATTAGACGTCAATTAGGCGGCCGTCTTTAGCAAATTATAGTAGTTCTTGTGGACTTTTTATCATAGAGGTGATATGTTCTTCAACGTCCTTCTGTAATTGCCATAGAGGCTTTAACTTCTAAACACAAAGTATGTCTAAGAGCTCGCTCTCGTTTTAATTTATCAAACAAACAGGGTTGCTGATTAGACGTCAATTGGGCGGCCGTCTGTAGCAAATTATCGATATTATAGTAATTGTGCGTCGATTGGGCGAGCCGTTCGCTCGGACAGCGCCGATTGCCCAAACTCGCTTATTCACGGTCGCTAGTTGCCTAGTTAGCGCAGCTGTTCAAAGGCAGGGTGCAAAATACAAGCGGAAGTGTGTCACAAATAATTTGGAGATAATGTTTAGGCGTTTTAAGGTAGAAGCGGAAGCGTTTCACCAATATTTTAAAGGCTAAGGTTCTTTAAGGAAATGTTTAGAGTTATAGCAGATTACTTAAATTTATACGCGAACGCTATATGTTTTATAATTACTGCAACAGTAAAGAAAGACACGTCCTTAATTAAATTTGTGATATAACAAATACAATTTTTATCATTAAGTTTGAATAATCACTTCTGATTTGATATAGTCTATAATATAGTAGTGTAATAACAATACTGATGGTTAACTTAGTGTTTTAAATTTCTGTAGGAAAGTACGTCTCAAATTCCCTCGTCGTCGTGTTGATGATGCTAATAAAGTCACACGAACCATTTGTTACAAATTTACTACTTACTAGTACTTGAATTATAAAACAGCTTATAAGTACAGGATTTTTAAGGCTCCTTATACCTTAAGAAAAAAGAACCCATATAGGATTACGTCGTTGCCCACCTGTCTGTCAAGACCGCAAGACTTTTTCTAGGGAACACGTAGAACTGTAAAATTGAAATTAATACCAAATACTAAGGTATATAAGCCCTTGAATCTATGAAAAAATCATCCCTCCAAGTATCCGCAATTAAAAGATATGGCACTTAATATCACATTTCCCATTCATTCGCAAAAAGAATCAAAACCTATTGGATACCTCTCGTTACAAAAGTTGGCAAAATACTTGAAGTTCAAGTACATATATAAAAAAATTTCTAAAACCGTAAATTTTTAGTTTGTAGTTTACGGTGACTCGTTCAAATTAAAAGAAATCCTATGAAAGGTATAACTCTTAAAATTACGTGATGGGACGGAACCCTCAGAGCGCAAGTCTCACTCGCAATTGACCGATTTATTTTAACTTTCATATTGCGCTAATCATAGCCGCAATCGCTTTTCCTTTAGGGCCAACCACAGTCACCATGGAGCGTATAATTCCGCGACATGCCTTCTTGTTTATTTTAGAACTGCGTCGGAAGTCTCGTTAGGTTCATATTTTCGTAGCTACCCTCGCTTTGTTAGCGTGTGACTTGCACCTCGCCGATATAAATTGGTGCCTTTTTAGGTTTCCGTTTTCACCGATCGTGTGTAATCATTGGGTTGTTATTGCAAACGCAGGAAATTTCAATTACAAATAACGCTCGTTTCATTACTAATAAATATACTGTTGATATTCTAACGCTCAGTTTATTTATAGATGTATATATGAGAGATCAACGTATTTATTTTTATTTTAAGCTTTATTAACTGACTGACTTAGTAAGGGCTACATGTTAGAGCCCAATCTCACCTAGACGCCATGGCGACGTCTTATCTTAAGTTATTTAAACCTTCAACGTTAAAAAGAATGATGCTTGATGAAAAAGTTTGAGTGTCAAATTCTAAGAGCCCTACCTCACCGAGATGCTATGGCGACGTCGCCGGTTACGTACCCAAACAATTCATATAAAAATTTAGGACAGGTAACTCACTTGGCGATGGTTTCGCAACGACGCCAAATTAGAAATGTAGCTACGATTACTATTGGTTACTCAATTGGCAACGGCAGATATCCATGCCCACGTAGCTGGCGACGTCGCCATGGCGTCTCGGTTAGGTAGGAGCTTTAGGCAACTATTATATCTTAACTGTTAATATTGATATTGAACTCCAAAATAGCTAGAAAATTTTAAAGCAAATATAGATTTTAGTATTCTCTCCAAAGAATTACTAATTAAGTTAGATAATACACATCATTATTTTAATTGTATGTAATATGTCATTGTAATGTTATTTATAATTAATCTATACTAAAATGTATTAATCTTATTTATGAGATATTTATAATTGATTTCATTTATTTTTTTAATGTTATTTATTTACTGCTTATGTAGAATTTGACATTGTAAGAGTTAATTTAATTAGCGCTAATTGATGCTTTAATATGTTTGTGCGTACACGCTATATATATGCGTGCACGCTTCTATAAATGTTATTTTAGTCCATTTTATTTTGTACGCAATAAACACTAGTGAACCAATAAATATAAATTTAAAAAAAAATACACACACAAACACACACATATTTTTGTATGTAATCACTTTATAACTATTAAATTTAATTTTAATAGCAACTAACGCCAACCCGCGCCTCGTTCGTGTTGTTTCTCTTCCACTCCATACAAACTTTCAACCCCTATTTCACCCCCTTTTAAATTACTTTTTCACGACAAATGTAGCCTATGTTCTTCTCCAAGGTCCAATCTATCTCTATACCGAAATTCATCAAAATTGGTTTAGTGGGTTAGGCGTAAATACGTAACAGATAGAACTTCCCATTTATAATATGAATTAGTAAGGATTTCTACGTTTCTGTCATTATGTGAAGTAATAAAAACTCTTTAAACGTTATAAAGAAGATTTACTATATATTGTATACTATAAAATGTTCTCACATATTGCATATTCACATGAGGTTTAGTATTGAGTAAGAGCCGACGCATAGACGCTTAAATATAGAGTTGGCGTTTAAACGTAAATCAGCTTTTAAATACTTGAATTCTAAAACTTATTTTCGTGCATTTACTGCGTCATTTTCGCTTTTTCATACTGCTTTATAGACTTTTTTAGTTAATAGGTTATAGTTTCGTAACAATCCAATGTGAAATGGAAAGCCATGAAATTGTATTATTGAATATATTGTTAGCAATAATAAATAAACTAACTCACTAAAATGGCGGTCGGGCGTCTTAACTCGCCCTACAGCCACATCATCCGCAATTTCGGCGGACCTTAGTACTAAGGTTTTTCATTATTTACAGAGGTTGGCAACCTTTTGGCGGGTAAGGGCCGCATCGTAGAAAGATAACATGCAGGCGGGCCACATCGTTAAGGAAATTAGATGATGGCGGGCCACACCTTTAAAATAATTGTTTGGAAATAGGTGTCGTGTCTAGTTATCTGTTCATTATAAGCGATATTAAGAATGCTGAATTTTAGTACATTACAACAAAACTTTGAGATCTTGTTCTATTGTCATTATTATCTATTTATAATAATTGTCATTTACAAAACTGTCGCGAGCCAAACGTTGCCGACTGCTGAATTCCTAACCTATAATAGAGTATAAGGTACAGTGCGTCCAGTCTAAAAATGCACGGGATCTATGATGCTACAGACAGACACACACACTTACAGACAGAAAGACAGACACGTCAAACTTATAACACCCCTCTTCTTGCGTCGGGGCTTATAAAAGGCCCTATTTTTACGATTCGGCTCTAGTTTATTAAAAGAATAATCTTCTTGAAAACAAAAAGAACGCTGAAAATATTTCTGACATTAATATAAATAGTTCTTTATAGTAATTAACAAAAAAACAAAAGTAAACCTTTTTTATTTCAGCAAACATAATGGGGTTATTCAATATTAACATAGATTATTTAAGCTAATAAAAGTTTTTAACACCTTTATAATGTAACAAATATTAATTTTGTAAATACAAACGGCTGTGCGTGTTAAACGCACATTTTAAGTGCAATTTACTGAAATAAGTACTCGAACTACATAATTCTATTTAAGGTTGCATTTTCTGCTTATAAACATACTAGCGAACCGCGCAGACCTTACTTTGATTGCAGTAATAGATTAGAAATAAAAACTAAATTCTTGATTGCTTTATTTCATTAATGTCCACGTAAACACATAAAAAAAATACAAAAGCTAACCTAAAACAAAAAAAAAAATCTTAATTAGAAAGGTTCCGTAAATAAATAACCCGTATCTTTGCTTCGAACAAACCGCAGTGGATTTATGATAATACGAATTGTGTATACGTCAAGACGAGCAGTATTGCTTATTAACATAAACCTCTACACCTCAGTCTCAGCCCCGCTTGAGTTCCGCGCTGGACTCAACACTTACGAGATGGTCTCGCGGGAAATAAATTCGTAAATGATTTATTTGTTTTTAAATATTTTGGATTCATATATACGTTTAAAAATACATATGACAAAACAATAGTTTAAAGTTAAATAAAAGACTTTCTATCATGTACGTACATATATGTCCTTGTATAAATGAGAATAAAACTGTTTACAACTTGATTGTATTTATCAATTCAGTGCCACAGAACGCGTGTCCGCAAAAGTCTTCCCCGCCTCTATACAGATAATATCTGGCCATTCGGAGAGAAACCCAAGAGGATACAATTTTCTGTAAAGTGCTCGTGAAGTTCTTAGTATCCTTATCAGTAAGACATATGGCACAAAGAGCAATAATGTGGCACTGACATTTGTCCCGGTAATCCGGGTACGGTAGCGAACAATGCCAGACCAAATACTTGTATGCTAATTTAGCCTGTAATGTAATGTGCATAAGTAGGAAATTCCTGTGGGTGAATTGCAAATGGGGACGCCGTACGCAAGCAAGTGCAAACTTTAAAATTTTTGGTTAAAAATTGTAAAAATCCTCGACGTCATAAAGGACACTGGTAACCAAGTCTATAAACCTTTATTGCCCTTTAGCGGTGCGTGCCATAAAAATATAACTGTATCCACCGCCACGATCTTAACTTATTATTGCATTAAAATAATTAAAAAACCTACTAAACAAAAGGATTCTTAATTACGACCTGTTTATATCAGATGTCATCAATGACACATATGCAATTATTTATGTTTATTTTTTTATAATATTTATTTACAAGCTTTAAAAAAAAGAGCTTTACTGAAGTAGTAACAAGAATTTTAGGCATATCTGAGAAATATTCCAAACAGATCTAATTCTAGTACAGGTTCCGCTTAAATTGCAGAGGGTGCGGGTATGGAATCAAGAAGACCGACTGCCATCTGACGTCATCTCCAAAATCGCAACAATTTCACGACTAATGTCACTCAGTGACATTAACCGGGATTCACTGTTTTACGTGTCTTCCGAAACAAGTCAAACTGCCTCATTTTTCTCTTTAAAAAGCCGCTCTTTGATGGTATCTCAACCTTTATGATAATAGTTTAACCATTCTTCTTATTAGAGTTTCGTTGGCAAGCCCTAAATTGCGTCGGCCCAGAACTTGGCCACATAAACTGCGTTATCAGTGGCAGCCATCGAGTCACAATAAAAGATGGCGCATTGTTAGAGTCAAAAAACTTAGATGAGTTTTTTAAATAATATTCGTCATGCTAATATCAATACGGAAATGCTTGTTAAAGTGGAGAAAAAAATTAGTTTTAATTCTCTCAGTATATACAGAACGGTGGCCACCAAGTTGTGATTTAAAAAAATTATGGTAGTCAATCAAGTGATTATTCTATTATGTTAAACTTTGCATAAAAAATGTTATAATAACAAGACAACAATTTGTTTTGTTTAACTACTCTATTCTATTAAATTCGTTTTCGTCGACGACCAGGTAGGCCGAGGAAGAGGTGACGAGACGACTTGGACGCCTTTGTGGAAAAGAAATGGATTCATTTGGGTCAGGAAAGGAAAGCGTGGTTGGAAGAAGGGGAGGCTTTTGCCCAGCAGTGGGACAGTATAGGCTAATTTGAAAAAAAAAAACTATTGCCAACATTACCTGATGTATTCGTCGAATTTGAATAATCACATGGTTGTAATAGTGCATTTGAAATAGCGTCATTCCATTTATGTGTTTTACGATTTAATTCGCATTTAGCAAAGCGTACCAAGTGGCCGAGTGTCCATAAAACGAGGTTTTGATAACCGCCGATATGGAGCGAATGAATATTAAATTACCAGTGGTGTTTAACTTGAACACGCTCAATTACAGCGTGATGTAGTCCCGCATTGGGACCGTTTATGTGGTGATAAAGTTGCCGGATTGCTGCTCCGTTCGTGCGACGCGCCTTTTGTGCAACTGTATTATACCTTAATCTTTTTTCATACTTTGCATCTCTAACTCAATTGGGTTAAATGTTCTTTTATGTGTATGATTTATTTTGTTTCCATTTTTTTTTGTTTTACCCTCCAAATGTTACTCCCATAGTCGATACAGCTACACGAAAATATCTATATATTTTTTATGTATCACCTAAGCCTGCGGTAATTTTTGTGTTTTTTTTTTTACTAATATTTATCATTTTTAATATCACTTATAATGTTTACTTACATAAATAGATAAATAGACAACTATTTCCAAATTATTAGTTTACAAGCGTGGCCCGCCTACATCCACTTTCTTAGTAATGTCGCCTGCCTGTATCTAATTTTTTAATGAGGTGACCCTTGCCTGCCAAAAGTCTGTAACCTAAACTAATAAAAAAACATAGACCTAGGTTCTGCACGTAATTAAGTTCAACTTGAATTTTCCCCCATCGTATTTATTCTTAGGATTTGGTTTAAATTTATTGGCCACTTATTTGAAAACTTAAAGATTTATTAATGCATGCCACAAGATGATATATAAACATCTATGGGTTTCTATAAGAACAGTACTAATTAATATTATTTTTGTTTCAGGTATGCTATATGTCATAATGCGGAATAAGGTGTTAAGTATTCTTCTATTTTATTTGGGAATGCAATACCATGGTGGGAATAGTATTTTTTTTTTATAAAACAAGGGGCAAAGAGGCAGGCGATTCACTCATTAACTACCAATGCTCATGTACGCAGCTGTCTATGAGGCCTCGCGGATGCAAAACTGTCCTTTGAGGAATGACTATGCTCTTTTTTTGAAGGTCCTTAAGTCGTATCGGTTTGGAAAGACTGAAGCTGGTAGCTGTTTCTACAGAGACATTGTGCGAGGTTAGAAGTTTCTACAAAATCGCACGGATGTAGACTTTAGGACATCGAGGTGATGAGAGTCAATGTTCAGGTTCTAACGAGATGAACTGTGGTGAAATTCAGCTGCCAGTATTAGTCCGAACAATTCCTCAGAACACTTCCCGTAATATGTGCGGTAAAAGATGCGGCGGAATCGACGTATCTCTGCAATGCCAAAAGATCTAGCTGATCAGAAAGAGTTGGATCTCCAACGATATGGATTCCATTCTACTTTTGTTTGACTGTATTTTCTGTAGCATAATGAACTACAGTATTCTTCTCCAGTCAACAGGCAGCTTCATATTACGATTGAGAATTAAAGGCAGTATTTAGAGTAGATTTTAATTAGAGGTAGCGAGTTTGCAACAGAATTGGGCCGACCCGACCGGGAACCAGTACCTCTTTCTCGCATAAAATCAGCGTGAAGTTGCGACAATGCTATCACTTCAGTTGATGGTATTGTTGTGGCGTTTCGTACGCTTTATGAGAGGTCATATATAAAAAAACAGTCGACTCTTCAAACGGTTCGAAATGTTCGTGTTAGGCTTTAGGGCTTTAAAAGCCAGCAACGCAAATGCGAGCGCTCTGATGGTGCATATGTCCATTTGCGTCAGTAGTCACTTAGGCGATGAACCGCCTGCTCGTTTGCCCCTTGCAATAAGACAAAAGAAACATCACAGACTGTTTCTGGGAATAGTGCTCGTGTTAATATTACTATTATTTAATATTGCAAATTGTCTGGTAGCCAGAAGGTGTTTATAACAATAAATTCAATGCGTTTTATACTACGTCCCAGATAACCTGTAATCGTTTGTTTAATTAAAACTACGCTACCCGGTGTACCCGGATAGCGTAGAGGGTTATCTAATGACCACCATTAACAGAGGTTAAAAGGATATTCAAACTAAATAGTTCCTCATTTGTAGGTATTAGACCTTTAGTTTCGGTAGTTTGCCCCTATCTTAAGTTAACCGGGTTTCACTTTACATGCAAATGCCGTTATTGTAATTGCGTATGTGAGTTTATTTTGTGCGCTCTCGTGTCCTAATTACTCATCCAAATATACCATCCAATTATCATGATTTTGGAAGGGGACTATGAGTTATGAAGATATTCTGTGAATTGTCTAAAATATAACGATAAATGTGAAGTAAGTAGCAGTAAATTCTGCCATTTGCGAGCTATTCTGACGTGCGCTGCAAAAACCTTTAGAGTTACACGTATATAGTGTATGAAGGAAATGTTTATTTTAAATAGTTCTACAAATAAATCCGCGACAGCATTTATCTATCATTCATATATAAACCATTAACACCAAAATAGTGAACCATTATGGAACGGGAAAGGAAAAGGAAAGGGGAACGGGTACAGGACAACGTCTGTCGGGTCCATGGTTAACAATTAGCACCAAAATTAATGTAGGACACTCATAGTTTACACGTGCAATATCAAACATCATCAACGGCATCGTACTTCGGCTTACACAATGGTGTTATATATTTACTCGAACGGTTCAATTCTTATCTATTAATGTAAACATCGACGCTTCTCACGGCCTTATGTTTGTATAGATGGTTCATTTATTTTAAATACGTCATCACCAACCTCCATATTCACTTGAAAAGTTACGCTCGATTGCACGTTTTTTTTTTAAATTAGCCCGACAAACCCTGGAACATTACATTCTGAGAATTGCATGTAATACTTAACTACTTTGATTAAATCCGCGAATGAATACGAGGGCAAATCGGTGCAATGCCGCAACCCGAAAGCTACACCATTAAATCCGCCACCAAAGCACAGTACTACACTGACTTTCCGATGTGCCTCAACGCGCGTTTCGCTTCGACACCGAAGCATCATCAGGAGATAGGCTCTACAAAGTAAACTTAATTAAGATATTTTACATTTCTTAATAATTAAAGTCCCCATCGTATACCCCACTTATAGGCTAACTTAAATATCTTTTTATCCGTATGTCTGTCGTATTAAAAGAATAGCAATAATAATAATCTATTAGCGCGTTCAAGCAAACAAACAAACTCTTCAGCTCTATATATATATTATTAGCTGCGCCCGCAACTTCATCCGCATAAAAATAGATTTAAAAAAATTAGATTAAATATTAGCGTGATGATATATAGCCTTCGATAAATGGGCTACCTAACACTGAAGAAAATTTTCAAATCGGACCAGTAGTTCCTGAGATTAGCGCGTTCAAGTAAACAAACGAACGAACATTATATATTTTTATTAAACAACTTTTTTGCTCAATCAAAAGACGTCCGGCGGTGGTTTTAAAACAGACACATACTAGTCTAGACTAGACCCACAGACTACATAGATTTTAAGACTTGGGTGTAAAAATTACACAACCTCCAATAGGTTTTAAAACAATAATATTGTATAGTTAATTGTTTTAGTTCGTCTATGTATTCCCTTCTTTGAAATTCGCTTTTTTTTTAATTCAGTTTGGCTTTTTACATGCTTTTTTGAATATTATATAGCATATGCATTTTATAAGTCAGTAGATATATAAGAAAAAGTTCAAATTTTATCTCATTTCCATTAACGAACTTGTGATTAGCTTTTCTTTTCGAAACGTTAAATAATTCTTAAATGTTTAATTTTATCTTATTTACTTTTACTATTACCAACGTTGTGTATAAAAAGCATACACACACACTGGCACAAATAGACAACACACGAACACACAATTTCAATAACTGACTACAGTATTCCTCTAGTATTCATGACATGTTTAATTTAATAATTTATTAATTTAAAGTATGAATTTAGAAAAACCTTCCCAATTTTTTTTTTCGAACACTTCATTTTGTTGTTTAATCCTTATTTGGCCTTAGTAATAAATAGTTTTTACCCGCGACTGCGTCCGCGTAAAACTGGGTGAAAAATTTTAGCGTAATGATATATGGCCTATAGCCTTCCTCGATCTAGACGTGACAGCATTGCCGCCACTTCACGCCGATCTCATGTGAGAAAGAGGTACTGGTACCCGAACGCGCCGGCCAATTCGGCTACAAGCGAGGCCCTACCACGCCACGCTATTGAAAGATATTTTAAATAACTTTTGTGAAGCAAACTTTGTTTTTCGTAGTGTTCGGTAATTATGTATGAGTTAATTGCAACTCGAAAAATACTTAAGAAGACACTATAAAAATATTGTGCTCATTCTTGCGAACAATTGGCTCCGTAAACCCGAGTCCCCCATTTTCCCATCAAAATTGGTTCCCGTAACATTGAACAGACGAAATGTCTTAAATTGTCTTAAGTAGTTTTTTTTTTAAAATATTTTTCTTTACCAAATGCACGTGGTAACAAAATACGAGTATTCGTATTAGTCGCACAATATGCATATTATTAATGTCACCGATTATTTTTTATGTTTTGATCACTTACATACGCACTACAAGGTCGAAGATTTCATTGACACATGACACATTCGTATTACTATCGGTAACCCGCTGAAATTTCCTTACTTTTTAATTATATCCGTTCGGTATAAATATCGCTGAGTCCGAGTCGAAATTATCAGTCGGCCGTGCACGGTTTGAAGTGATCTAGTTCGTCAGACAAACACAGACCACGTTCGCAATGCAATCGCTGGTGGTGTTCTTCGCTCTTGCCTCCGTGGCCTGCGGCTCCCTTATTATTTTAATGATAATAATGATAATATATATGTATAAAAAGACGGTAGCAAGCTATGCTACGCTACGCTATGCTACCCTAGCACCGCACAGGGCACAACTTAAGGTCGGATGTTATTAAAATTATTAATATTTTAAAATGCCAAAAATAAAATCTATACGCTCTATCTATACACATAATACAAATTCATGCATTTATGCTCATAATTGTAGAAGTTAGTTAGAGCAGACAGACGGCCGGACTGACGTACTGAGTGAAATTAGAAGGGTTCCTTATAGTTATACATAAATATATACAGGACTATATGACACACGGACGTCTGTTCCTAAGGTAGACAACTTAATGCCTGTGTTATATCGTGACTTCGCCCGCGTGAATTCAGTGATTTTGTTACATTTTGAGGTTTTCATTTTTTGTGCAGTACCCTAATTATATAGCTACAAGAAAAGTGGCCTATGTTATTCCTTGTGAAATGAGCTATCTACCAGTGAAAGATGCATTGAAGTCGGTTCAGCCGTTTCGGAGATTACCCGTAAGAAACAGAAAGACCGTTAATATGTTTAAACTTCTACGCTACAAACAGTCGTTTCAATTTTATTTATATACAACGAAAATTTGGTTAACATTACGAGGCGACGGAACCCCAAAAAGAGTTTACAGTTCAAGAACAGACGCTACTTAAAAGATGAAAGATGTTCCCCTATTCAGTAATAGCGTGAGTTTACTAAAAGACAAACGAAAACCGCTGCAATGGATCATCGGATATTAATATTTTTGGCGATTAACGCCCACCTGTGTAAGTTATATAGAAATATTTTGTTTATTACTTTTGTAGTTAGTTGTTTTTTTAATCTAATTTATTTAAGGGTCTTAAATCTATTTATGATTATGCCAGACCCATCCAAAAAATAATTTTTATATATTTTTTTTTTTTAATTTTTTTAATTGCTAAGGCTAGCAGCTTTTTATATTTATTTTTGCTTTGCAAAAAAAGCAAAGGCCTCCCCCTTTAATAACCACACCTTCCTCTCCTGACCCACCTGAATCCACTTCTTTCCCGCAAAGGCGTCGTGATACGACAAAAAAAAGAATAACACATATTTACTTTTCCCGCGCGTTTATTTTCTTAATGTAGGCATGCAATAAATAGTTGCACAAAATAATTTCAACTTAAAAATTTAGCTGTTTTCTTTGGTTTCTAAACTTAATACAGTGAATATAATTGGATGACGGCAAATATGCCTAAACATCTGAAGAACTTTCGACCACAGTTCAGGAAGTTACGAAAAATTTGTTGCCTTCAAAATCGGCTCATACAAAACAAGGCTTACAGCTAAATTTTATTTTTCTTTTTTTTTGTGTTATATTTCAAATACGTAGTCTAGTCATAGAAAAAGTATTGTATGCAACAGTGTAAAACTATGACATGACACACGGAAGTCTGTTCGTAAGGTAGACAACTTAATGCCTGTGATATAGGTAACAGGCTCCTGTTATACAGAAATATTTTTTTAGAAATATATAGATACATTCATATAGATAATACACCCGGAATCGAGGCGGGATTCGAACCCACGACCCCCTGAACGGAAAGCAATGTCACTGCCCACTGCGCCAACGGGCCAGCCAAAAATGAATTTTACAATTAGAGACATCTGACCAATTAAATAATAAAGGAATGTCTGTTTCTAAATTAAAATTACCGACTCATGTACTTAAAGCATACACAGGACATTTATTAATTATAAGAAATAAAAAGGTATTACGTCAAAAGAAAATTTATTAATCGTTTATATAGGAGTATGGAAAAGTGTTGTTTTCAGATTTTTTCAGGCAACTTTTAATTTTTTTTCTCCTTAAGGACCATCCTTGTCCTTCAAGGAATATTATCAAAATGGAATTAGCGAAATCGGTTCATCTGAACTCGAAATTTGCGCTTAGCAACATATTTTGGGATTCATTTTTATATATATAGATATTGGCAGACCTTCTACATGAACATCAGCTGGTTGACTATTGAATACAAAGACCGGCAACGCATTTGCGAGCCACCTAGTATCGCAGCTGTCGATGGGCGTCGGTAGTCACTCATGTAAACCGAATGCCCGTTTGCCCCTTGTTTTATAAAAAAAATAATTTACCATATCAAGGTACAAAACAGGAGTACAGATTAAACAATTAAAACTAATTAAGTTAACGACGTAGGAATCATATTAATAAAATGAAGTTATATACCTAATATACTACTGTAAGATGCCTAGACAAGGTGTAAATACATCAATGAATAGTTAAGCTATAAGGAACTCTATGTCAATAATAATAAGGTCTGTTTTGTTTCGTAGAAAATAGCCCTTCCAGCATCCCTAATCGAATTACGCGAGATGTGATTTGTCGCATGGACCCCGCCTATTTCTATGCAATAAACAATATAGGTATACGAGATCCCTTCCAATCAGTAATATTACATAAGCGGCTGTTTCCCTTCATCATATATTACTTTCTAGGGTTTTAATTTTTAAACAGAACCTCAATTTTTATACCTTTTGCAATAGTCTAATTTGTCAGTGAAATTCAATGCAGCAGTTGGAGATTGGCCAGAATAATCGATTATGAGGTAATAGGTCGAAATTACCACACAATAATTGAATTAAAAAAACTAAAGATCGCGGGTCGGTCGAAATTCGTCCAAATTCTTACGTATCACATACTTAGTACAACGAAATATTATATTTTTCTACTTGACAATTAATATAACATACGGTTGTCACGATCGCGCTTTGGTCATCCAGTAATAAAATCTATGCATGTGTGTATAAATCGTTTGGCATTGGTGTGCGTGAGGTTTTAGTTTAATACGTTTATAATGCAAATTTTATAAAAATGTTAGCATTCACACACTTTTCTCAATATAAACTAGAATTGCGCCAAAATTCATACTCATCCGTTGGCGCATTTTTAGTCAAATGGTACCGAAAGTTTTTGCTTCACGTATTAATATATAAATAAACCGGTAATAGAAAAGTCGTCGTTTCTCCGAACAATGACCTAAATGCTCTCTGCTCTCGACTGTCAACTAGTGCTGCCAAAGTAATTAATAACTGATGCTACCTTCAATGTATTTTCTTCTGTTCCAGTGGTCATGCACAAGGAGAAAGAGGATCTGCACGCTCATCGTCGGGACCACGCTCACTACGACCACATCATGCCGGACGGAGAGATGTTCCTACAGGTGAAATAGATGAATAAAGCTACCTCTACGCTGTGCTCTAGACATGTCTATCACATATTCTGCATATATGACTTCCTAGGTAGACAGAGAGTCTGCATGTAAGTCAACTGTATGTATACTGGCAGATTACCGCATATAAGTGTTCCCAGGAAATAATTAGACAAATACCAGCAGCTGAATTTCATCACCTCGATCTCTAGAAATCCATAACCAGACAAGGAACTTTTTACCTCGCACAATATGTGTATGGAACCCGTTTTCCGTCTCATTGTACCCGAATAGACAAGACTTAGAGACCCCGACAGGACAGAACTTAGAGACCGCCAACTGGACAGTACTTAGGGTCCCTCGAACAAATAGGACTCCCAAATGTTTAGGCCTTGGGGGCCCCCGAATTAACAGTACCTACTGAGGGACCACCGAGTTGACAGGACTCAGGGACCCCCGAATGGACAAGCTTAGGGACCCCGGAATTGACAGGCTTTAGGGATCCCCGAATGGACAGGAATTATGGACCCTCAACAAAAATCACGGTTATTTTTGAAAGCCATCACTTATCTGCGGGTATTTTGGTAACGCAGTTGCTCAAAGCTTCCTGCCCGTTTAGGAAAAAATGTGCGATTTGCTAAGAATTTCCTATCTTAAACAACATCACAGTTGCTACTAATTTCAGTTTCCGAAACAGCACGACTTACGGGTCTTCAATTATCAAGATCCAGCCGCTTATAGAAAAGACAGTGGTCCATAGCTATTGGGAGTTCATTGTACTACATTTTAAGATACCGATGCTATTCCCGGGAGACCACGAGTAACTAACAAAAAGTGCTGAAAACCTTACAACTTCAGAATAAATCTTCATAAATTGTAGCTATGAACTATCTCGTTCACGACAGCTTTGAATTAATAAAAAAACTGCAACATAATCGCTCTAATCGTTTAGAAGCTACGATACCACAAACGGACGCACATACACACAGATACGTCAAACTTATAACACCCCCCTTTGTTGAGTTAAAAACTAACCAGAGCTGTTCCAGTTAGGGTCGAACCACACTTAGCAGCCAGTCGATAACTGGCAAAGCACACATGGAAGGTTATTTATAGCTTTAAGGCATTATTGATTCATTGCCCGACAATTTATATGTTCACGTGGCTCAGGAGGGCTTAATAAAAAAACAATCTCTGATTACACCACTGCTGAACATTGCTACCGATATAATTTAATGAGGATAATTCAGGGTTGCGTAGTAAAGTTGGTAAACCATATACATTTTTTATATTACAAGGGGCAAACGAGCAGGTGGTTCATCACCTAAGTGACTACCGTCGCGCATGGACATCTTTTTTTTTATTTCAGATAGGCATGCGCTTGACCGCAGTCACACTTGATTTCAAGTGTAGAAGCGGTCTACGATGGAACGCGCTTGCCTAGAATGAACCCATTCACTCTTGCCTTAAAGACCATCTGTGTGTCTATTTGTTATGGGTAATTTCTGGAACGGCTCGATTCATTATGATTGGACTACTTTAATTATAGAAAAATATTGAGGGGCCCGCACAAAAAAAATTAAAACCTTCAAAATATAACAAAAACATTAAATTGTCGCGAAATGACAGGCATCAGCTATTAGTTAATTGCAAAGTCGCTTCCCTTTCGTTAGATCTTTACAACCACGCAAAGGATTTTTATCCGGTTTCGACCAATAAACAGAATGATTCAAAAGGAAGGTTTATATAATATATATGATACACATATATCTATATTGTACCTAAGCGAAGACGAGGCAGGTCGCTATTCATATTAATAAATTTATTCTTCTCCCTTTTTCCAAACGTTATCCCGGTCCAGTACGAGGATCCGCTAACATTGCAGAGAATGTGGCTGTAGGGCGAGTTATGATGACCGATTGCCATCTGAAATTCACTCCATTCGAATTTCGTTTTCGAGAAAAAAAAGTAGCCTGTGTCCTTGGTCAAATTCTAAACTATCCCTGTACCAAAATTCATCAAAATTGGTTCAGCGGTTTAGTCGTGACAACGTAACAGACTTTGCTTTCACATTCATAATATTAGTTAGGATGGTACTGTCAATAAAACCCAAAAGTAATTATCGACTAAGAGTATAGTATACATTGTAGAGCAACGTAACAACTTTTTACAAATAAATGTGTTATTTTAAAAACCAAAAATACGCAACTCTCGGCTTTTTCTGTTCTATTTCTAGGTTTTACTGCTGGATGGAGATTAATAGAGATGGAGTGGAATAAAAACTCTTTTAATCACAACACCGCTCCCCTGTGCTTGCGGTGCTTTTGGGTGCAAAGGGGTCAAAGGCTCGTCTTAGTATGGATACGTGTCTCGAATTAATTTTTATAATGTTTAAATATATTTTTTTAAACATTAGTGTTGTCTATGAAATTTGGACGAAACAACTCGATCTATCAGTTACAGGAATTTTTACTTTTAAAAGTTACTTAAAAAGGCAGTACCAGAAGAGTACACGCAGCGGAGATGAGAATGCTCTGGCAGATGTGTGGAGTGACTAGGGAGGATCGCATGAAGAACGACTACAAAAGGGAAAATTAAAGATGTCATTAATAGAGGGGAAAATAAGAAACAATAAATTACGCAGTATATTTCATTATTGTCGCCTCTTTTCCAAATTTCGAACTTAAAACGCGCCTGCAATGTTGGACAAGGAGACACAACTAATCTGAATAAAATTATTCAGAAAATGACGACACTATTTCACTATACTTATAGCCTAGAGGTGAAAAAAGTATAGTAAAAAGGAGCACGTTCAATTCACTAAGCTATAAGGGTGGCCTACGCGGAAGTCATTAAGCTGGTATCTGTGTAAAAGCGAATGGTCACTTATGACGAAATTTCGAAAACTGCGTGACTTACAAGGATGGTATTTGACCGGGAGGTAGTCTATAGTTAGCAGACATCCGCTAAGAAAGGATTTTTTGATAGAGCCGGATTAAGAAGCCAAATAAGGGTTCATTTGAATGAAGATCTAATGGGGTACCGGCCGGCTTCAGATGAGTTAACATTGAACTTTAAAAGCGCAATTAAAATTATAGCTCCTGTATTTAGCTCGAAGTTGGCGACACATGATCGAGTTCATAGCTTTATATCGTTATCGAAACAACATGGAGCTAATCGTTTGTTTAGAATTAATAATGATATAAGTTATGAAAAAATACGCAGTCGAAAAATCTGGTTAAAAAAATGGTTTATTAAAAGGTAACTGATCGTCATATCTTTAAATTAAATTGATTTTGTTTTAGTAACTTCAAAAAAATGATTGTACTACAAATAGACGACATACGATCTTATATACTTAGAAGATATATAAGTCGTTTCGATTTGTAAAAATCGGTTCGTGAAAATTAAGGTAATCTGCCGTATTTCTCATTCACTGTCTGCAGGCGTTTTATTTCATAAAAAGTTAATAACCCTTAAGAATATAAGAACATTAAGTTTCTAAGTTTTATCTAAATATAGATCAAATTTGATTGAAACATATAGAGTTTGAATAAAGTGAAGGTTTTAACGTTACTTTTAGTCAATGAACATACAGGGTTTTATGATTTTGATTGAAAAATAATTGCATTGGTTCTTGGAAGTTTTAAAGATATTTTATTAGAGTTGTTTACATAACAAAATTAACGTCACTGAGCTTAATTTTTAAGTTAAAATCGTCTAACACTGAAAGAATTTTTCAAATCGGACTAGTAGTTCCTGAGATTAGCGCGTTCAAGTAAACAAACTCTTTAGCTTTATGCATTAAGTATAGAGTATATATTAAATGTAAGTAAGCAAAATGGGTTGAAGCAAAAAAATATTTAATTCTATTTACGTTTATTTGGTAATCGATATTTCCTAAAGTTATGTCAATTATTACTAATTGATTGACATCGTTGTGAGCAATTAGCGGTCATTCATAAATCACGTCACACGAATGTCACGATTTTATAAGCAGGTTTGAATTGATTCATTTTAGCACACAAAGCTTTTGACAACTCCCTGCCCGTTGTCACCCAATGTCACATTTTTGATATCGTCACGCAGGACCAATGCAACCCGGGCTAAGTCCAAGAGAAGCTTCTGATCGATTAATTTTATTTCAGGTAGGAACATATATATTATTAGAATGTATAAGCACCTAATATAGATGTGTAATCAACAGAATGATACTATCTTCGAACATATTTAATTAGTGTTTAGTTTTAAACAATCTCAGCCGACATCGTCACATAACACGTAATAAGTTTGTAAATATGCGTTACCTTGTACTTTTTTACTTGGAAATTCTATTTCATTAAGAATCCCAGTTGGAGATTTTATTTTCGTATTCTCATTACTGAATCCTTTTATAGAATCGTTTTGATGGAATGTGGCGTAAACTACAAACGTCGTCGTCACAAGACAGGACGTGACCAAAATGTAAGTGGACACGTTTCAGGTAATCATCTCACTTGTCAACTTTCGATCGTCAACCCAACAAAACTGTTATTAATATTGTCATCATTGTTTAAAGGAAGACTGTATTTACTGTATTAAATTTGATGTCTTGAGCTATAAACATTAATACTGTTTACCATGAATAGGGTACGTATTCCTACTAGAAACACACTTATCGATAAATCGTTGCGATTTAACTACGCAGTTCGGTATTTGCAGTTTGATTGAGCGTGCGTACGAAATTTGTTCGATTTAATTGCACATAAGGGGACATCCATAACTTATGTCTCACGTTAAAGAGGAGAAGCTATAATTAAATCGAATATATCACAAAAGACGATTGATCACTTTTTATATCTTTTCTTCATCAGCGAAAACGTAAAAATAAAGCATTCCCATTTTTTATGACAATAATATTTTCAAATAGCCCCCTTTTAGACAGCCCAATTTCATCAGCCCCTATTTTTTTTCAACTGTAAGTACTTTGTAATAAAGAGAATAAAAGTTTTATACCAAATTACCTATAAATGAATATTGCTGTATCTAAAAAAATATATTATTTTATTATGCCATACATTTATTTTATTTTTAAATACATAAATGATCTTTAATTGGGTATTACTAAATAAACGTTGTTCTTCTTACTAGTAAGAAGAACAACGTTTATGGCCAGATTAGGGAGGTGTAAGAACAATTTAAATTTTACACGGACGAAGTTGCAGGAAGCAACTAATTATGAATAAAAATGATTCAAGATCCTAACGATAATGTGTTCGTAATTAAAAAAAAATCATCAAAATTAGCTTGGCTGTTTATGGGAAAAACTAGACAGTCTCATTTGTTTGGTATAACTTTGTTACACTACAATTTACGCAAAACATGTTCGGATACGCGTATCTTAACTTTAGTACAAGGTCAGCGCGGTTCGGAAACATGTTTATTCTTTTTTTTTAATATATTATCTATACACATAAATAAAATTGACAAGTCTGTTTGTGACGTTAAAATTTTTTCTTACTAAATTAATATTAAATGTGAATATCAATTAACAATATTAAAAAAAAAATCAGATACAATAAATAAAATTATTCCTCATCGTAAACCATTTGATACTAATAAAGTATGTTTTACTTGATATGTGCCCTCTCGGCAAATATATCGTCATCATAGATAGTAAAACAATAATATATCCGAGAATTAATAAATTTATATTAAAATTATGGAATCGTTTAACCAATCCTGTAACTAACGTTATTACTTCAATAGTTAAAGTTCGTGGGCTATAGTCAACTAAATGGTAAGGGTGAATACTATATAAATTCATTAGAAAATGAAGTTAATTAATGATTTTATTCTTATAATGTTCTAAGAATAGTTATTACATAGGATTGAATAATTTGATGAGATTAAGAGGAAATTAACCAATTATGTACGGAACGCATGGAAATTCTAGCCTGGACGCATGTTGATGGTCCGCTTTCCCTTCACACTTTAGTCCTGGCTTAGGACAGGCAAAAATGCCTGTTTCACTCATCACTTATCCACTTATTTTTTTAATAAGTATAGCAAAAAAATTCACTTATATTTTTTATTATTGATATAATAATATTAAATTGTAATATATAGGTTCTTGACGGTGCGGTCGAGTGACGACGAGGTTCGTTTTAATTAAAGACGGATTGAGATAACGACGCCTTTAATAATATCAGTAAGCAACTCAATACAAACAAATACGAGTGGAGGCTCTCACTATGCCTACCGGTATGACAATAAATCTATACTAATACTCAATTCAGGTGGTAAGGAGATCCAATGACTCGAACGCAGCCTAATACTATAATTGTGTATTCTAAGAATTGGAGTGGCGTCAGGTCCGACTCCATGGGTTATATTGATAGGAGAAATACAATACGTTAGCATGAGCTAACAGACAACTAACGCCATCTGTTGATAATACATAGACCAAATGATCTACTAATGTTTATGAACTAATTGAAGGGTTTCTTCTGTAGTATTACAAAATTCTTGATTTTCAAAAATGTTTACACACTGCATTAATTTAACTTTAAACATTAAAGAAGTTTTACATAAAAGAAAAAAGAATATAGGCTGATCATCCTAGCTAGGTTAAGGATTTACCTATTTTAAGGATGACCAGCCGTCACTAAATCTTTATTTATAACTGATCGGTTTTTTAACGCTGGGAAACGCATTAACGAACTAACTTTTTCGAACAGCAAACTAACCACAGAAAGATGTCTAATTGAAAACTGTCTTCCTCGCCAAATGTCATCATTCAACATCCCGCGGTTTTCGAGATTACGTGTTAGTTCTTTATCTTCAAGAAAAGAGCATACTCATTTCTCAAAGGCCGGCAACGCATCTGTGGTACCTCTGGTGTTGCAGTTGTCCATGGGCGTCGGTAGTAACTTGGGTGAAAGCCGGCTGCTCGTTTGTATTATATTAAAAAAAAAAGTTAATTTTTCGCTTTTATAAAAATAGACTATATTTTTGATTTTTGTTCAAAATGTTTTTAAAATTTGTACTGGCCGCTTGTTCCTTAGAAGTGTTATGAAAGGCAGGAATTTATTTCCCAATCTCAAGGTTGTAGATCTTGACATCAAGTTAGTGAAGAACACTTGTTTAATATATATAAAAAAAAAATTATAAACGCTTCTAACACACAATACTTGAAATTACAATATCTCATGGAAGTTGCGTTGATGACCTTTGCTCTAAAGGTTTATATAAATAATAACATTATCTAGACAAATATTTTCACATGGTACGGCCAATACCTATAAATTCTGCGCAGAACAAATGAATAGAACGTTCTAGAACATACTATATAAAATCTATTACGTCGCTGCTATATACAGACAGACAACGATTGTTGAGTAACTAATACCTGACATATATAGTTCCCGACTAAAGTTATGACATGATCTCATAAAGTACAGTACTTTATACCAGCTAAATTTACATTGTGTTTGATACATTGTTAAAAAAATGGCGGCGCTCCGACAGAAGTGAAAACTTGACCTTACCGGAGGTGTCGTTAACGGTGACGGTGTCGCGAGGACGATGATTTTTTTCACATCTCAAAAATGCCCAACGCGCCTAAATAGGTTTTCATTTTGATTCAAAACTAGCTCTGCTCGAATTCGTCTGCGTAAAATTAGGTAAAAAAAGAGTCAACTGTAGCGTGATTGGTTCGGCCGCCATTTTGGAGAAAGGAGTACAAATGGTTTTTATGGTTTATCTGAAGGTCACACATAAAATAATTACAACAAACAAGCGTTACAACCACTCAAACTTGAATTTAGCTTTAACCCCCCTCCCCCCCTCCTATATATCTAAAAAATAAAATTGCGTCTTCTAATGCCGGAGCCAGACATAGTTCAAAGTGTGTGTACATTTTTGTCATTGAAGACTATAAAGTTCTACAAAACTTTGGGCAGCTACACAAAGTCCCCGTCCACTCTACATGATCATTGAAGTGATCATTCGAATGAAGCTAAGTGTGGCTCCGGCATAACAAATGCGCGTACTTTGTTGAGTAAGTACTTCGTTTGAACTACAAAGACTAAATAATTTTATATATCGTGTATTTTTAATATATTTTTATTATATTTGTTATGCATGTCTAATATTTCCGTTTCCCCTTCTATTGAGCTTAAGTTAAAAGCTTGTATTAGGACCCTTCTACCATTGAGTTATTGAGGCTCTAGTATTGTAGACTACTTGGGGGTTAAATGGAAGCGAACGTCTTTATTTTTCGGCTTCGAAGATTTCGACTTAACCAGGTTCGAGTTATAGAGATTTCACTATATATGTACGTATATAAAAATCCTGGAAGACCTGAGCACTTGAGGATCTCATTCCGACCATCTACAGTTGAACTATTGAGTGAATAATTATGTGTGTGTTATTCATTGCGCAGCGTGTTCCTTTTTGCCCAATTGTTTAACCCAAATAATGAAGCTATGTTCCGGTGTGAATCTATGACGTCAGCACCACGTCATGTCTCCTTGTAACTCTAGGTACGGGAAGCCGTATTGTTATTTTTAGGATACAAATGTTGTATGGAAAAACCCCAGTACTCCTACAAACATTTCTGGTCTTGTAGAAATATTGGGTTTTTACAGCTATAAATTTTATAGCTGTGAATGTATACGTAGCAACTGACGGTACCTTCATTACTTATATTGATATGTAATGTCTTTATTTTTCCTCTCCCTAAAGCTTGACGTCCACTGTTGGGGATCGGTGCCGTAACTGGGTTATATTGACGGGGCAATAAAACATCGACCTTTTCTTATCTTCACGGACTGTATTTACAAGCACAATAAAACATCTGAATCAGGGAGCGTCGTGTAATAACGTGAAGCTACTTAACTAAGCAATCGACTCAAATACCGGTTACTGGTTAAGCTACGACCTTCTCGAATAATAGAAAATAAACATTTTTACACATATCCATACTTTGTACTAATATATAAAGCTAAACAAAGGGTTTTTGATTGTTTGTTTACTTGATCGCGCTTATATCAGGAACTATTGGTTCGATATGAAAAATTATTTCAGTGTTAGATAGCCCATTTATCGAGGAACGCTATAGGTTGTATATCAGCGCGCTAAAATTTTGCACCTAATTTTAAGCGGGAGAAGTCGCGGGTAACTACTAGTATGTTATAAAAAATAAAAAACATTACCCGTCTATCGGAGACGTTGGATAAATTGTATATTACGATAGGAATATAATCAACATTTGTTTCAATCTGCAATTTAATTAAATTTTAGAACACAAAAGCTGTTATTGTAGCTTAACTATGACAGTAAGATATACTGCCTCGCAGGTATTTCTGTAGATATTAATAAGATCTATAAACTCTTAGCGTATTATTTTCCTCTATCTTCATATTAAAGGCTTTGCGTTACATTATTACAATTTTGTTACCAATGTCGGTATTTTTAAAATCAATTATTTTATATGTTACTTCTTGGTAATGAATATTTCTATAGGTGAAAAAATGGTTTAAATTGATCGAGTACTAGTAATAAAGACCTCTAGGCTCCGAAGCCTAGAGGCCTTTATTCACATTTAGAAAATTGTTTAAATGGTGAGTACATAAAAAATACTATGTTTGTTACGAGGATTCGTCTGCAACAACAGGTCATCTACTGACGATGCTGTATGGATTCACTACAAATACACTCGAGTGCAACTGAATCGACTCAAAACACGTATTATAAAGATATGATAACAGTTTGACCGTATTTATTTTAAAAGTTTCGTTATCATTTATTTGAGAATAATAATCAGGCTTTCGATTTAAAAAAGTTTAAAGAAAATGGGAGAAGCTGTTTTCCTAAACAATAACTTCTTTGTCTCTGTACGGGCTTGAGTCGATTCAGTTGCACGCGAGTATATATATAGCGTAGAGATGAAAACGGATCGTATTATATAATTTACCATTAAGGTTTTTCTTTAACATTTAGGTATGAGTTAAATTTTGGAATTAAATAATCTTATAAATATAAATGTTAATTTAGGCTTAACTTTTCAGTACTATACACGTGGACTGTATAATTAATTTACTATAAGAGTATAATTTTTATATTAGTATATTCTATTCTTAGCACGTGGTTATTTAAATTATACTTTAATGGGCATTTTATTTTAATTATTTTAATAAACAAGATGACAATTAGTATAGCACTTATGATTGAGATGCATCATGAATTGTTTGGACTGATGGTGGAATTTTACCACCGGACATCGCGTCGTAACTCAATATTTCACCATCATAACAAGTTTATTGGTATATTTTATTACTTTATTCATTGCACATCGTTTTGATAACTACTAAGAATTTTTCAACCGACTTTAATGATGAATGTCAAATCGAATGCATTTTTTTAATGTTTGTTACAATGGAACTTTGTCAACCGATTTTGATGATTGTTTTTTTATTTGAAAACTGGTGCTTTCCATGTGGTCCCGTTTCACTTTTGTGCCGTCCGACAATTTGAAGTCGGTATTCTTTTTTAAAGAAAGAAAGAAAGATTATTACTAATACAATAATAATTTGCTTTTCAGCTTCAATTACTCCACTGTCTATGGTTATCGGAGGACTTTGCGCCGGATCACTGATCGACAAACTGGGAAATAATTTAGAAAGCAATGTGCTATCCAAAATCGATTTAAAAAATTTTGTTGAAAAAGTCGCCAACTCATCTGTGCTTTTTTCCTAAGGGCAGTTGTCCATGGCCTGAGACATTTATAATTAGACAAAACTGCCTGTTTGCCCTTTGTCATATTAAGCAAAAAATCCTAAAAAATATATTAAGATATATAATATATTTGTTTTTAAAATTGTGTATTTTTAACGTTGTGATATGTCATGACGAAATTCTACGAAAGAAATGGTAAAAACTCAATAAATGGCGTATAAATACAAATTTTGAAACAATAGGACGTTATATTTTAATGAGGTACAGATAATTCCGCAATCGGGCGCGAATGAACTAAACTGTAATATAACAGTCACTGTTTAATATATAATTGTATACACAAATGTGTTATGTAACGAGGTTTTTGTTACAATTTACATGTTTGAATTGCTCTATTGTAAAATTGGGAATTTGGGATTACAACAATTTACGTAGGAGGTATATTGAGCCAGACTAACGAACCATGATTGATTTTCATATCATAAGACGTTTAAGCCACGTTTTGCAACAGGCTATAAATGAAAATAACAAATGATGAACCAGAACCATTTATTAAATAAAAAACATTAATAATTTAGCTAAATTTCATAGCTGAAAGCACCAAGGTTTTTAAAGGTATATTAATTAATCATTCGTCATCCGTCAATATCTTTCTTTTTATAGTATGCAAAAATTATTTAAAATATATGGTAGTTCTGTTTTGTTATTGACTACGGCTTAAACATCGTTAGCATGATCAGTTACCTCTATACTCATATAATTTTAAGCATGTAGCGTCAAAGATAAAAATGGCGAACGAATATCATCGGCTGGTCAAATGTCAAAAAGCATATTCATTTTAGCATACAATGTAATGTTGCAATATGAACAACCATAAAACGGAAAATAAATGTAACGTCTAAAATATTTAGCACAACCATAAGTTTACATTTGGTAACGCAACCCAAGCTTAACGGCAGGGATGAAGACATAAATATCCTCTGATAATAATCCGAGGATTTTGGATGCCGCGTAAAATTAGGTGAAAAATTTTAGCGTGATGATATGTAGGCTATAGCCCTTCTCAATAAATGGGTTATTATCTAACACAGAAATATTTTTTCAAACCGGAAAATTAGTTCCTGAGATTAGAGCGTTCAAGCAAACAGACAAACTTTTCAGCTTTAGATAATAGTATAGATTAGTATGAAAATATGTTATACTAGCAGTTTCCCCCGACTACGTCCGCGTAAATTTAAATTTGCTCTTAGACGTCCTTAATCTATCGAACCCTATCGAAAAATTCCTTCTTAGCGGATGTCTTCTAACTATAAACTTTAACGGTTTTAGCGTTTTTGTGTGAAATTTCGCTGTTATATAATATGACCTCTCTTGGCACTTTGACGTTCTACTGAGTAGCTGCCATTTTATAGCGCTGTACTTGCTTTACAGGTCACATAAATGTGGCACTATATAGTGTCACATTTATGTGACATTTTTAGCATAATTATGTTATTTTGTTTTCTTAATTATCTTCTTATTTTGTGTCCTAAATAAATTTTTATTTTCATTTATTTTTAATTTCCGTACCGTTCACATTTTTTGCGTGTGCGTAAAGTGGCGTGAACAATGGGATTGATGGTTTAAATTAAAAAAAAAAAAAATTGTCCCGTGTGCGGATGACTTTACAGCCATCGTATGATGTATGCACAAGCTTGCATAACTTGTAACAGTGCTTTGTCCACTCCAACCAACTCGCTAGCCACTGTTTTAAAAAAGTTCCGGTCCATCGACTCGCAGAGGAAGGAACCATGTGGTGCCTGTGATTTACGACCCAAGTGGCGGTTTCAGAGAGTTCTTCGACAGATTTACCCAAGTAATTTTATCCTTTACAGTTACATACTTAGTAGTAAAACTTGATAAGGCACTAGGTGTTCACTTTTCATTATAAGACGTACTTGTTTTCCTTTACATACACACATCTATGAGTGTAAAATAAAAAAGTACGTGAGTAATTCAACTCATCGGAATATATAGAAAGACAAAATGAATTAGTCACGTTTTATTCTTTACCGGATTTGCTCTTATCTTTGTGTAATCAGTTAATTAGTGCTCTTGAACTAGTATTACTGTTTTTTTGCCGCCAAGCGCATTTCTTATGGTAGTTTTTACTGCACGGATGAAGTGTTTTTCATTATAGACGTTAATTGATGCAAAATTGAGTTACACGGTATTACATTTGCACGGTGGTAACACATTTGTTATGAAATGAATTGAATTCTGCAATGAATGTTATGAATTCTTCATCGCTGAAAACTTAATTAAAACATTCTTATCTGAAAGTGCAAATTTGTATGCAAATCCGAAATTAATAAAGAAAATGAAAAATAAAGGAAATGTGTACTAAAGGAATTGGAAATATCCTCATAGATTCAATTTAACGTAAGATTAGAAATTATGGCAATTGTGCAGTTTGAGGACTTATTTCAAAAATTCTTTTTCTTGTTTTCTTTTTCTTCTCGAAGTTGTTGTTTGCGCTCTTTTAAATAAAATTAGGTCGGGGTAGGCTGGCTTTTTTTTCATCATATAAAAGCAAAAGGTTCCCTAACACGAAATATCGAGCACCGCGGGACGTAAAAAGATGAAAAGGGTGGTAGCTCCCTGGCTAAATTCATTTAGATTTTGTTTGTAGGCGTCCGCTAAGAACGAATCTTGCGACGAGACTCGATCAAAGAGGTCTTGAAAAATTTGTATTAAAGTCTTTTCATTTTCTTTGTAATAAACATGAAATTTGACACAGAAGTAGTCAATAGACGTTCGCTGTGGACGAATTTCGCGACAGGGGTGGATTAAGGCAGTCTAGGGGTCTCGCACTTCGTTTAATTTTTTTTCATTTTTTGCTGCAAACTCGAAATTTGACAGACAGGTCAGCAGACGTAGATGAATGACATTTACTGTAGATCCGCGGACTTCACTCCTATAACTTCTATAATTAATTCCAAAATCCAACTGAATCTATTAAAATTCGACTTAATTGAACGCGGACAAATTCGCGGGTAACAGGTAGTCATTAATATAGCTTATGAATTAATTTACCTAAATCCAGCAGTTGTCCCTTTCTTTATATATTTATGAATAAAACTTCATATTATTTCAAAGACTGAAGTTTAAAATAATTGTCGACGGTTTAAATAACGTGATATAAAATTAATCACCAAATAAAATATGTTATATTAGTTTTTGTTACATTTTAAATGGTATAAAGCGACTATAAATTACAATATAGATAAAATAACGTATAATTATTACATTATAATCATATTGTTTTATGCTTGAAAAGACACAAATTCCTCATCGTTTTTGTATTTCGACTCAAAAAAAGCTTGCAAACTTCGTGTTATTGTTAGAGTACTTGCGAATTTATGACAAAACATACAAAAACCTGGCATCCACAAAAATCATCTATTTAACAAAAAAATTACTCGACTGAGTTTGTTGCGGGCTCACCTCAGTGCAGAGCGCGTCGGGACACTTGTAAACTTAGCTTTTATTTCGTAAAAATATCACCAAATGTTATAATAATGATTAAAAAATATTATTATACATATGACGTTCATAAGTACTGTAAAGTCTATAAGAATTAAAGATTTTTGACTTTGACTTTGAATGTGTTATGGTTACCATTTCGTTCGGTATCGAAATATGGACCCTTAGCAATGAGAAATACAACATTTAAGAAAATAAGAGTCGCACAGAGAGCCATGGAAAGATCCATGCTCGGTATCAAACTCCAAGACCTAGTACGCAGCACTGAAATCAGACGAAGGACGAAAATTGTAGATCTCGGAGAAACAGTGTTGCACCTCCAATGGAGCTGGGTAGGACATTTGGCCCGACGAAGTAACGAACGTTGGAGTAAGGCAGTGACTAAGTGGTGGCCGTGCTAAGAAAGTGGAATATTGGTCGTCTAGTCCCAAGATGGGTTGACGACATAAAATCTGTCAAGGATCGAAACTGCTCCAGATTAGCTCAAGACCGTAAAGAGTGGCACAAACGGGGAGATGCGTACACCCAGCAGTGGGAGCAAAAAAGGTTGCGGATGATGATAAAAAGCTATTTGAATAAATAATTATTTCGAGCAGTAAGTAGCTGAAGTGTTTCACAAAAAAGTGTGCTGAAGGATTGAAAATTGTCTTCATATATTATACAAGTATTTAAAATTTATGGCTTACAAGAACCAACCAAATAATTTATCTTTTGTTATTGTAATTTGTCTTTCAGCGTCTTCGGCAGTTCTAGTTTTTTGTCATACATTGACCTTGAAGGTGGTATATGTTTGTATACGCGCTAATCTCAGGAAGTACTGGTCTGATTTGAAAAATTCTTTTAGTGTTAACTAGCCAATTTATCGAGGAAAGCTATAGACTACATATCATCACGCTAAAATTTTTCACGTAATTTTACGCGAACGAAGTTGCGGGTAACAACTAGTTAGTTAGTTAGGTAAAGATAGTCTACCTAATAAATTCTTTTAAGGATGATATACTTAATTGATCCATTCAGTAAGAAAATTGTTACTTAAAGAGAAAAGGGGTTAATGACATAAATACCGTGCTAAGTCGACAGGATTATGATCGCTATAGGTATTATCTTAACAATGATTGCAAATGAAAAAAAAAAGAAAAAAAATGCTTAAAGGGAAGATTCCTTCCATAAAAAAAAAATTAAATGTTAGGAGAGAAGTGGCAAAATTTTAAGGCGACGCTGTACCGTATACGTGTATTCTATCGTAACAAAGGTGCAAACAGGTTGTTGTGGTTTCAGTTATTAGTCCTTTATTAATCTTAACACGCTTTTATATTTTTGCTAGTGCATTTATGGCTCATTGTGTCTGGTTTTCAGGTATTAAATCTTAACGAAAATTGAAAAACTGTAAGTGCCTAAAGCTGTTTGTTAAGCAAAAAAAGGATTATCAGTCTACAGAAACACACATATATTTAAACTAAGAAGCGTTTAATCAGTGATGTGAAGCAATTTCTTTCTTATTTATATTACGTGAAATAAACAAAATCTCCGGTGACTTCAAGCGAACGATATATTAAATTCAAATTCAAATGATATTTTATTCAAGTAGACTTTGACAAGAATTTTTTATTATATCCCTTTTTGTATTCTGTTTTATCCCCTATATTACTTATGGTAAAGAAATTTATTTATGTTCTTACCTAGTTGTCTTATAATCTAGATATATAAAAATTAATGCTGCACAAAATGTAAGCATGTAAAATATAATCTCAAAACTTGAGAAGCGCACTACTAATTCGGCAAATTTTTTCATATGTCCCTTACATACATAAATACATGAAAAATTTTAATAAAGAGGAAAAAAATACTTATGATAGAACGACGTTTGTCCGGGCAGCTAGTATTGAATATATAGTAACGAGCCCTTAAGGCACGTACTTAATTTCTGTTAAACTTTTTAAATACTTACTTTTAAAAAGTCCCATTTTGAAACACTTTCGCATGATGTCGGGTAGCGAGTTCAGTTTGTTCACGTCTCCCATTTATTATGGGTACTGAAGAAATCAATAGTTTAGTACAATTTTTTCAGTGTTTTTCACGTTCTACAAGTAACACACGCGCCTGTAGCACCAAAACGCTACGAACCGCTGCATTCGACTGAAGGCACACCGGCAAAACACTCGAGCGCAGACGCAGGCGTACGCGGCCTCGCGCATTGCCACTCCATAATCATTGATAGTCTATTTTTTTGTTATTGTTTTTTTTTTATATGATAAGGTCTTATAAATTGATGAACGCCGGCTGAACGCACGAAAAAGCATGACTCATTGTCACGTTCTGTCTCAAGCGAGAGCGTGGTACAAGAGATGTTGAGTCATTTTAATATCGATTATCATCCCGATACCGACTTTGCAGACAACCAATTTTGTATTAGCCTGAGACGTTCCCTAGGCCAGGGCTTCCTGTCTCCTAGACTATTCCTCTCTCCCAATCCCAATGCACTCCTTGTTATTGTTACACATTGAAAACTTCTAGGAACATGCTTTCAATAGAAAAAAACTCGGGAAATAGCCAGTACCGATATCAGCGAGACGAATTTCCGTGTAATATAACGGCGATAATATTCTCCAGCAATACTACTTTCAACCTTCACCTCCATCCAGTTAATATATGTCCATTGCGTATTTGAGATGCCCATTGCTAAGGTTTATTTCGTTCCGTTCCGTTGTTTTCACAGGGCAAAAACAATGTTATATGGTTTATTACGAAACTGTACACGCACCGGATAAAAAATGATATGTATAGAAGGATATCCGTTTATTGAGGGTCCGTTGAGACGACGGTCTAAGCGCTTTAAGTACCAAGAACAAAAATCCTTATGAAATGTAAACTTCATTAAATTTATTCATTACGTAATAGCTTTCTCTTTATTTTAATTTGTTCCACGTAAAGTATGAACAACATGTGAAAAATTCATGAACTATTAAAGTAAAATGAGTCTATTAAGAAATGAGTTTAAATCAGTATAAAATACGTTGCATTAACTATATTATTTTTGTTTCAATTCTCGTCAAACGTTGTCAGGAAGTACAAAAAAGTAAGTAAATTTATATAATAATAATAAAAAAAATTATGTATATAGTATAATTAATTAATTTTTGCTATTAAAAGTTATAATTCACGTTTTGGTATATGGATATGTTTTTGTGTGTATTCTATGAATTACAAATTGACAAAAGGCAAAAATGTACAATACTGTAATCTTCCTTATAACGTGGTAGGTTCAATCCACATTATAGGGAAACACGTTGTAGAATTATTCTCATACAACGAGCTTGTATGGCCCTGAATGCGCATAATATATATATTTAAAGAGAATAAAACAAAACAAACAGAATTCTGAATGGTCTAATAAACATCGTTTGATTGTTTTATTGACTAGTTGTGCCCCCGATTTCGTCCGCGTAAGGTATGTTAAAAAATAAATTCAATTTTAGCGCGATTGTATATAGCCTGTAGCCTTCCTCGATAAATGAGCTTTCTAACACCCGTCAACGTTTGAGTAAATAATAAAAATTACTTTTCATATAATACTATTAAATAAAATAATAGGAAAGACCAGTTGTTACCGGCTATTACATCCGTGTAAAATTAGGTAAAATAAAAAACAATCAATTTCAGCGTGATGATATATAGCCTATATCCTTCCTTGATAAATGGGCTACTAATATTAAAAGAATTTTTCAAATCGAACCAGTAGCTCATGAGTTCAGCGCGATCAAGCAAACAAATAAACCATTCAGCTTTACATATTAGTATAGATATAGATAGAATATAGATTTTCCTTTATTAATGATAATTAATTATCAAAATTCTAACCTATTACAGATGCAGCGTTTAATAATTACGTTAATTTTATCATTGCTCATCATAAACACCAAAGAAGATTCGCCAAGTAATAACCGCCAAAGTCAGCCATCGGACAATGGCTTCGGCTACCAAGATTTGTTGTCAATGGACCCAGAAAATTTTGGCTTTGGCTCCATCGTAAAATTTATAAGGACTCAGATAAGGGACACAATTCTCGACCTAGGTGTCCAGTTTTTTAAATTCATCAGAGGAATGTTACACGAGTATAAAGTGAAGATATTTCAAAGACTCGGAAAGTACAAAGTTTCGGAGGTCTTCAATTTTATGTTCGAGGGTATTTTTCAGTTTGTCGGTGAACCCAATGCCGTAGAAGGTACCAAAGAGGATGAGGTCCCAGAAACTTCGGCAGATGTAGCCAATTATATTCTTCCGGAAACATATATATTGGACAGATTAATTAGATCTGGTGAACGAAAATAGTTAATTAAACAATGTGTCAATAAATAATATTAATTATCAAAATAATGTTCTTGTTCATAAAAACTACAACCGTCCTCTCACAAGCGTTCATAAATTCGCATAAGAAACCATTTAGAAATCCTTTAAAGTGTATTAAGAAATTTCCCTTAAAATATACTTCTCGTTAGAAAAATCGAAACACCTTGCAAGTTTATGTTAAGTTTAATGGACCTCTATAGCTGTACTAGAAGGGTCATACCAGATTTGGCTAGGCAGGGGAGGGAACACTGATAGTGAAGGTAATCACTATAAAGAGCGCGCTCTTAAACTAACACCTGGGTCACAAGTTCCTTCCTCTGCAACTAATCCATGGAATGCTAAGAAATTCATCTCTCTATAGGTATGTAAAAAAAAAACGGAAGTATTTTCGATATTTCTGATGGGAACTATATTTTAGTTCAAAATAACATAAATGGATATCCTTTAATTTGTTTTGGTTATGCAAAATAAACGATGACATTGACGCTTCTACAAACATTATGAAATAAATATTAGCAAAAACTTTATACGTACATATAGCTATTAAATACTGTCAGGCGCAACAGTCTGTTTTGGTTAAATAAGTATTGCATTTATAAAATGCGAGGTGCTAGGAATAAGTGTGGAAGGAAACCAGCTCGCAGAAAAGAAGAAGTATAATGTACCAAGAGCGTCGCCAGCCACTTTCTAGCCATGAGCCAGGGGGAGGGCAGCCCAAAACAGAGGATAGCGAAATATGAATTTTATATACAACTTAGAACAACAGCGACAACGAAATGCTGGGAAAAGAACAATTAGAATATGCTTTCAAATTTCTTCCTGTGCGATTTACTTTATTGGTCTAACGAGTCGCGTAAATCGATTTTGGTTCATTTTGACTTGGCTACATTTTTTTAATTTAAGGGGGGGCGGGGCAGCAACTCCTTCCTACTCCCCCTTGGCGCCCCCCTTTTAATGTACAATTCGACTAATTCTTTCATTATTGCATTAGATGGTTGTTACTTTTTTTTTATTTCCAAACTTAAAAAATTACTGTATATACGCGATTTAGTATTCATTGTAAATGCTTATTTTTTCTCTAAGTATTTTATTTTTTTTCCATAAATTATTATTATTTTAGTGTTCCACACTCACAGAAAAAAAAGTAAGTGGTGATGCCACAGCTGTTGCTATTTCAAAAATTCAGGTACTTAAATTTACGATATAGTTATTTATGATTACAAAGCTATATCTTATTTCAAAATACGCTATCGTAAATCACTTTTAAAAATAAAGATATGTATCCCATATCAAGAATATGTTTTTCATAGAAAATAAAAATTTTAAAGGAAACACCAGTCAACTTTTGAGAAAATAATAGCAATTACGTTTGACATCATAATAATACTAAATAAAATAATAATAAGGATTAGTTGTTACCGGTGACATAGTCCGCGTAAAGTTAGGTAAAAAAATAACATGATGATATAAAGCCTATAGCCTTCATTGAAAAATGGGCTATCTAACACTAAAAGAATTTTCCAAATCGCACCAGTAGCTTCTGAGATTAGCATTTAGCGCGATCAAGCAAAAACAAAGAAAAAACTCTTCAGCGGTATTTATTAGTAATAGATATATAAATTTTAAAATAGGGCCCATTTATTCAAAACAGAGGAATCATATCAAATAATGTATATTAAAAAGTAATAATAAGAAGATAATTGAACTTCTCGATACATCTTGTACGAATTTAAAACAAAATCGTCGCGAGTTATTGAAATGAAACTTTGCTCACTTTTTATCGCAGGAGCCAAAACGATTATACAGATAGTAAAAATTGAATTTCTTTCAAATTTTTGATCGATCCAAGAGGGTTGGATCATCTTTTACATCTTTAATAAACTTAAATGTATATGTCGCCACAGCGATTATTCCTTAAGGAATTGGAAGCTGATTCGTCGTAAATTCATTAAGTTATCGCCTACTACTTTAACGAGCGTAAATGGGAATATTGATGACTTCGCAAGAATCTTATAAGAAGATTAGCTAATTCCTTAATCTCCCTGCAAAGGTTAAGGAGACGTTCTCAACGAGTACATTAAAAAGAAAAAGTTTTGCTTCATTATTAACTATCAATGGAGTGTCAAATCGCTAAATTGGCATATTATATTTGGTATCCTATTATTATAACAGCGAAATGTGTCTTTCTTTTCCTTTAAAAATGCATTTCCACTTTACGTCCTATGCTTTACCAATATAAATGTAGTTTGTAGACTTGTGGAGAAGAAATTATACTAGCTTTTGCACTCCACATATTTGTATACAGGTAATTACAATCATTTATATATACACAATTAATTATAAGAGATCACGCTGAAAATTTTATGTTAGTCTTGTTGCTAAGGAAACGGACAAATGACTAATCTTCCACATACGTATTCAATTCTTATTTCAAAATTCAAATTTAAATATTTTTTTCTAAATGCAGCCTGATATCTCTTTCTAGGCTAAAATCTGTTGACCATAACAGACATAATCAAAATCAAGAAGAAATTATTATAACTGATTTGGAATATCAAAATAAAACTCATACTTTGTCGTTACTCAAAATTATTTTATCATTTAATTTGCTTATTAATTATTAATGCTGTGTAATTTAATTTAGAATCAACTTAATATAATATTTTGCATGTCATAATGTGACAAAATATGTAAATATGTTTAAAGCAAATAAATGAATTTGAATTTATAAATTAAGCTTGTATTATTAATTAAACGTTTTGTATAAAGTTTCAATCGCTTCTATCAAAAACCTTCGATCCAGAGTTATATTTCATATTAAAAATTAAATGTACTTCTTAACCATTATTTCGGTCTTGTCTCGACTTTGTATTCGTTTTGTCACAGCCTTGTCTGGGTTTTGTTATGGTCTTGTCTCGGCTCTTTATCTTGTTTCGGTTCGTACCGCTCTTGTCTCGGCGTCTTATCTCTGTTATCATGATTTGGCTAAGGTAAAGTTGATGCTTGAGTTTTTTGCTGCATGTAAAAAAATACGGTATCAATTTTAATGAAAATTCTTCATGCGTCAAATGCATGAATGAAAGCTGTTTTTGATAATCTGTAGAGAGTGGACCAAATTAGGGGAGCATGCAACGTAGTTACCTTTGTGGCTGCGACAACCACAAAGCGTAGTCCAACCATAACAACATTGCCTTTGATCACGTCACGGGCATAAAAACTGTAAAGTGCTGTATGGTTTTTAATAAAAAAAAACTCGTGCCGTGTTCTTATCGTGTGCGAATGGGTGTGTCTTTTTTAATACGGGCATTAACTATGTATAGTCGACGAAGAAATTGGTTTACCTCGCTAAGGTCGAATGTCGTTTGCACGTCAATCAGTTAAAGGCTTATGTTTGCTTGTTAATTCTTAAGAATTTTCTTTGTTAAAGCACTTTCTTGGTCGACTATATAACAATCACCATATTAGGTATTAACAGTTTACTGCACAAACTGTTTAAATTTCGATTTATAAACGCTCTTCAAACAATTACGTCCAAGAATTAATATACTTCACACTTTTCTTCACAAATTCAATTAATAATTAGGTGAAAGTAGTAAAAATAGCATCCAGGAAATACGTTGCCAAATAGCGACTGTAAATAGCAGGCCAAAGTGGTAAATCATTTACAAATTTAAGCGTAGGTGTTTCGAATTTCAAATTTACTTCCACAGTTTCGCGGTGACCTCACAAGAGAAACTCAAAGCTTTACCAGAAATTATTCTAGCCAGGTGAATGTGGTTTCCAGGAAGAGCGGAACATTTTGCTACAACATCACATAGCAAATTTAATTAGTTGTATAATATATACTACACCGAAGAAAATGACGCGAATGAAGCCTTATCGTACAGGTTGTGGTTTCATAAGCTTAATTTATTTTATTGCTCGAGAGTTTTTAAGATAAAATGTAGGTACTATTGCTAGTCTTTGTTTTACCTCTAACTTGTTTATTGAAGGATCATAGATGTATGGAATTTGGTACGGAATAGATGTCCAAAAACGAACAAAGGCAGTACCGACAAGGCTTCAACACACTATGATTGATAGGTTTTTCCATAATCACCACCTCTGGCAACTGCCTTCAGGCATTTAAATTTGAACTCTTCAGGATTCTCTAGCAAAAGCTAATCAACTCCAAATCCTATATACTACAACTACGACAAGAATAAGCATAGTTCTTGGGTTGTACTAAAAATCCCAGATGAAACTTAGTCGCCTTATACCACATCTACAAAAGGAGCGGTCATTTTATGACATATCCATTGTCTTCAAATGCTAAGACAATAGTATTTTTAATCTCATAGCACCAAGAAGGGTTAAGAATACTCATCACAGTAATATGCAGAATACTAGCAATTAAACATTTAACGGAACCCCACGGACGGCGTCCTTAATCAATTGCCCGTTAAAGTAAACGATATACGAAGTTAAGCGCCGCTCTTCAGAATTTCAAATTTGCTTTTGCAATTTCGCGGTAATCTCTGGAGAGGAACACAAATTCTTTGGAAAGATTATTCTCACCTGGTAAACAGCGTTCCTTTGACTAACTGAGCACGTTATTCGACCGCCTCTGAGGACCCGTTTAACGATATTCTTTGGTTATTCGATCCCTTCAATTTTATCTAAACCTGCCTTTATAAAACTAAACTTTTAGTTAACTATTGAGATAACGAAAAAGAATCTTTAACGGTATTTTAAAATTGTTTTGCTAAAATTGTTCCTTCATTAGGGAAGCTAGTTCTCAGAATACAGGTTTTCCTAGTTTGAGGACTACTGCAACAATGATTTTGTAACAAATTGTGTTATAGAATTTATTTGTAATTTGCAAAAAATAAACGTTATAGTTGTTATAAAAATGAAAAAAAAGAAAATGCTTATCTACAATCATTACACAAAACAGTAATTCTTAAGAATGCATTTTCCTTTTATGATAGAAAAAATATTTAATAATTAAAACTCTTAATTAATCATTCTCAAAACTGTTTATATTAACTGAAAGAAAAGAATTGCATAAGGCATAAGATCACAGATACATGTTGCTTTGGCCTCGTCCTGATCTAGTCTTGATCATGTCTTAATTCGGTCTTGTCTTAGTCCTGGTCCAGTCTTGGTCGTTTGATATCGGTCTTGTCTAGGTATCCATGAATACTTCTTACGTAAGCACTTCAGTCGGATCAGCGTTAAAATTAACTATTTTCTACCCTAAGCAATAGTATTTTAAATTATTTACTAAACTCAAATTTAATTTGACCTTTTCACAAATCATCCCACTAAGAACTGGTTCTTAAGAATTTTATTTTTATAAAAATTTTACCCTTTTCGACGATTTTTTCTCCCGAGCATTGTTTGCGTGAGCGCACCTTTAGTACCTTTGGCCTAATCCACGCTATCAGCATCGATTCTACTTCTCTATGGTTTTTTTTAATCTGCATTTGAAAATAGAGTTTTCATGTCTTCGTCATTCATAATCATAGGTTCTCATTCATTCACTTGATCATCCTTTTCACTCTTTAAATGCGATAACGGTTTGCATTCTTTGAAAATCGAATGCTAGACATATTATACGCACTGACGTAAAAAATGCAAAGAACTTTTTATGAATAAAACGTGAAACGATGCTGATAGGTGAGTCAGACCTTCGTGCCATTGAAGTGCTGAAATAGAAGTCCGGGTATAACGACGACGGTTACAGCGTCGGACCGGTTACAACGACTAATTCGCAAGGACCCGACCGAACCACTGTTTAAATACCTGTTTAAGCATATTGGTTATAACAACATCGGATATAGAACCATATTGGTTAAGACGCGAAAATTTATCAGAATGTTTAACGCTATAATGACCAAGTAAATTTTTGGTAATTATGCAGTTTGAGTACTTTTCCCAAAAATGCATTTTTTTTTCTTCTTGAAGTTGTTGTTTGCACTCTAATGAGAGAGAGATGAATTTCTTAGCATTCCATGGATTCACCGTGCGGGTGCCGGGTCCATCGCGTTGCAGAGGAAGGAACTTTCGGGTTGCAGCATTACACCGATTTTCCCTCGTATTCATTCGCGGATTAAAGCAAAGTAGTTTAGTTTATCATGAATTTTAGTAAGCTTAGTTATGGATAGTATATTTAATTAAAATAATTATTTACATTTGTCTTAATAAATGATCACTACAATTATAACGGTAAACTGTTTTTAATGAATGAAATAGTGAATGACAAATTATAAGAGAACTGTAATGTAATGCAGTGTACATATGGAATGTGATTTAACGGATTGATTGTTCAATCCCACCGAGAGCAGTGCAGTAAAAGTCAAGATATCGTATCACACGGAGCATTGTATTCAATGAGCAAACTTTCCTCGGAGGAAGCGGCGTCCGAATCGATTGTCAAAAATTTACGTTGACCTTTCAGTTGTATGACCAGAGGTAATACAACTTTTAAGACAGTGATTATAATTAATCTTACACCCTTCAAAAAAATCACGAACAATGAATATCGATTAATTGTAATAAAAATCGATGATGAATAGGCTAGGAGAATACAATTTCCCGATTATATTATCCAAAATTAACGATAATTTTAAATTATGTATTAAAATTACCCTTTATTGTTTAATTTAAAGTAAAAAATAAGGGGCAAACGAGCAGCCGGCTTTTACACAAGTGACTACCGACGCCCATGGACAACTGCAACACCAGAGGGACCGCAGATGCGTTGCCGGCCTATGAACGCATAGAACTGCTGCCCTAGAGGTCGGCAGTTCAACATGCAGGGCGAATCGCCTGTTGAAACAGGAAAAAATACGACATTAAAAAAAATAGGACATTTCGGCTTTTTGACATGACAATTTTACTTTTTAACACGACAATTGTAGTTTATGGCGGGTCAATTCTAATTTTTGACATGACAATTCCACTTATTGGCAGCGTTTTCCATTTTTTTATTATTATTTAAGGTTCATCTTTTTTGTGTACGTATATAAGTAGAATCTTGCTTTCAATTAATATTAATTGAATTAATAAGAATGACTGTACTGTTTCTCTAAACTAAAATAAAAACTTGTTAAACATGAGCATAACTAAAATGTTGTGACTTGATGGGAACACCCAGGAAGGCAATTTATTCCACACTAGCTGTGCCCGCAACTTCGTCCGCGTAAAATAAGGTAAAAAAATAGGTTCAATTTTAGAATTATATGTAGCCTATAGCTTTCCACGATAAATGGGTTATCTAACACTGAAAGAATTTTTCAAATCGGACTACTAGTTCCTGAGATTAGCGCGTTCAAGCAAACAAACTCTTTAGCCATATATATTAGTATAGATTCTAGAAGTATAGGGTAGAAAACATCGAGAGTACCTAATAGTTGTTCCATACCACGTCTCAATGTGATGCGGGTGATGTTTGAGGCGGCTCGTGCGATTTCGGAAGTTTTGTTGATGTGTATCTGTCTGCGGCATCGTAACTCCTAAACGAATAGACGGAATAGGATGCGGTTTCTAAACCGACGTACAATAAAATGGCCAAGAGCGTGTCAAGACACGCTTATATAGAAGGGTTCTGTATCAGCTTTGCTATAAATGTATTTGTTAAATAACTTCAGAAGTTGTTGTCCGATTTCGTTCAAAATAACTTTTCTAATAGTTTTTAGCATATTCTACCAACATGGAAAATTTCAAGTGTCTACGTCTAATAGTTTGGAAAGATGGGACATCAAGGGGCCCTTTCGTTTGGCTTGCGAGACTTCCCGGTGGCCTGCTTCTGCTCACTTTCTGGTCGTGCAGATGTCCATGGGCGTTACTGCTAATGACAATTGGACACTTTACAGTTTATTTGGACAAGAAAACTGTCACACGACCGCTGATTACTAAATTAAGGCACTGTTAACACGATAATTAATGCCGCCATTGTGACCGGCCGCGGAATAGTTTCATATGAATGATCATTGCAATGATCATGTAGTATGGCCGGGGACTTTGTGTAACTCCACAAACTTTTGTAGAACTTTGTCTTTTCTTTTTTTCTTTATGTTATAAGGGGGCAAACGAGCAAGCAGCAGGCACCTAAGTGCCTACTGACGCCCATGGACATCTGCACGTCCAGAAGGCCAGCAGATGCGTTGCCGGCCCTTAATGACGAGTTTAGGCCACCGGGAAGGAAGTCTCACAAACCGAACGAAACGCGACAACAACACCATCACTAGACGTGACAGCATTGCCGCCACTTCACGCCGTTTTGTAAAGCCTCTTTTTCAAAAATTTGTTAGTTCTGATTTTATAGTATTTTTGAGATTTTGTTTTCTGATTTTGAGAGAATTATAAATTTGTGGAATAGTATAATAAATATGTAGAATGGTAAGACGTGAATAATATTTTCGCATGCAATAAGCTAAGCTATCGATATATGCGCAAAAACTTTCAATAAAACATTCTAACTTGTGTATTTTATTGTTTATTTTCGTATGCTATAATCACGGATAAATAGGGTGAGCTAGTTCACTTATATTCACACTATAGATTTTGTGAAACCGTAGCGTCTTTAGGAGATAGACTGATTATATATTTAATTCTAAAGTATTTGTTATCTATTCCATATTATTATAAAGGTGTAAGATTTGATTTGTTCGCATTGAACAGGCTCTTAAGAGCAATTGTAACGCAATTGCTAGACCGATTTGAAAAATTCCTTCACCATTAGAGTTCTATATTATTCCTGATCAACATAGGCGACAAATTGATTAAAAAAAAGCTAGGGATCCGTAAGAAAACTTCTCTAACTGTAAGTACTTGTGCGAAGTTGTGGCTCTCCGCTTAAATGCATAGAATGCCACAACGGCTTTACCTATTTCAACGGGACGATCACACTTAGATCAGCTGCGACCCATTAGCTTCACAGCTACGTGGTTGACAAACAATATAAAATTAAGAACTATTAATACAACTAGATACTAATCTGTGTCCTATGAAGAGATTGAGACTTGTGAGTTCCATTCGATATATTTGTTTTAATATTTTTATTTACTTGTCAATGTACGTCATTTTAGTTGAGATATCTCATTATCTGGGAAAGGTAAGATGAAAAACGAAATGTAATCACTATTCGGCTTTTCCTATATTTTTATTGTTTAGTCTCTCATAATTTCAGCTATAATGGAAAAAATTCCAGACCAACTTGGATACCTGGTACTTACTGAGGACGGTGCGGTTTTGGAGTCGGGCGGTCAACTTGAAAATGATGAACGTATTGCAACAATTATTATTGATTTATTAAGTTTGTCGAACAGGTCAGTTAGATTTTGGTGTTTGTTTAAAGTGTAGTAAATTAACTTTAAACTCGTCAGTTTTGAGGTAACTTCTTTTGGAAATGAGTCTAGTGAGTTATGTATTGTAATGCATAGATGAAAAAAATGTATTTGTAAGGCGTAGCTAGGAAAGTTGTTTCGCCGATAGTGCATGCATAAAAAGTGAATTCCAAATTATAATATTGTAAGTGCACAGGTCGTAACCTAGTTTATCTGTTATATTAATTATAGACCTTTTTCTAATTTGTGCATTTTTGTTTACAGTATTGATCCAGTAGCATTTGGTCCTGAAGAAAAATTTAAAAAAATAACTATAACTTATGATGACCATTGGTTTATAATATGTATATCAAATAAAAAAATATATGTTGTTAAGCGAAACATACCAGCATCATCCTCTGAAAGCATTGCTGTGAATGTGTAGAAAAGAATCTGTTTTAAATTAGAGAAAATGGGAAGAAATTTGCTTATGAGTAGTCTTGAAAATGCATCTTTCAATATATTATTGCAAATATTGTTTAGATGTATAACTTTTATTATTAATGCATGGGTTATTAGAAATGTGGGCCATGAAGTTATTGGAATTATGAATGTGAGACTATTGTTGCTAGAGAGTACAATACTGTTTCTTAGTAGAGAACCATTTTATCGTGCCTGTTTAGGTCAGAGAGATGAATTTAGCTGGAATCAAATTATAAATCAAATTTGGCTATCTGTTCCAATAAGTTGCATTTTGTCAATGATCTTTGTATATATCTGGTTAAACATTTTACCTTTAGGCCATCCAGAACTTGCTTTTCAATATGAATTTGGCTGTTGGAGTGTTGCGTTCTCATGTATATTAGAACTTTGCTCAGCAAATATGTGTCTTGTAGCTCAATTGTATTGCTTTGTAAAATTGAAAGTTATTCTCGATACTTTACATATTTTTGTAAGGACCATCCTGTTTCTGTCTATAATTATATATGATCAATCTTTAGCTCTCATAGCATTTTCAGTAGCACAAGTCGGAAGTATTGGGGTTATAGTATTAGCATATTATTGCTTCTTCTACTGGTACATTAAATGTAAACCACTTTTTGCTAAAGGTGCTTTGAAGAGTAAATATTTACCAAATAATATATTGGAAAAGTTGTATAGTAATATGGATGATTTCACTTTTACTTCTCTTAGAGATTTTCTACCTAAGTATTTAGGATCTGTAAATTCTACTTTTAACAAAAAACTAAACACTCTTACTTTTAGTTTCGCTAAACAAGGAGTCTTCAAGCAATTGTTGACTGAAGGGGAGAAATATGTAATGTCAGCAAGTCCAGTGATGACCTTTGCTGAACAGGCTACTTACGATGTAGTCAATAATTTAGGGAGTTTAGCAGCTAGATTTATATTTCGTCCCATAGAGGACAGTAGTTATTTTTATTTTACGCAAATGGTAAGTAGAGACTTGCCTCTGTATAAACAAGATAAGTATAAGATTCAAGAGTCTTGTACAGTCTTATCTCAAGTCTGCAAAACTGTAAGCTCCATTGGTTTATTAGTTCTTGTGTTTGGTATGAGCTATTCACATACTCTCTTGACTCTGTATGGTGGTGAGACATTTGTTTCAAGTGGTTTACCAGTGCAGTTGCTACGAAGTCATTGCTTGGCAATAGTATTGATGGCAATCAATGGAATAACTGAGTGCTACACTTTTGCTACAATGACTAGTGCTCAGTTAAACAATTATAATTTTTTAATGGTTTTCTTCTCAATATGCTTCCTGTTGCTATCTTATGTATTGACATATGTTTTAGGACCTGTTGGTTTTATTATTTCCAATTGTATAAATATGTTTGCTAGAATTTTGAACAGTGTACATTTTATTAATAATAAATGTAAAGATACAGAATACAAGCCTCTTGAAGGTCTCTATGTAGGAAAAATTTTCTTATTTACTTTGTTTGTTGCTGGTTGTATTTGTAAGGTGTCTGAAAATAAATATTCTCGTAATTCTATAGTAACACACATATCAATTGGAATAATTTGTTTAATATGTGTATTATTATCATGGGCTTATGAAAACAGAAATCTTGTAATTAAAACCTATAAAAAGTTTGTAGGGAATGGAGATAAGAAAGTAATAAAAGATTAGCATTCGTTTATTATTAAACTTATATAATATGTAAATAAGTTATAATATCTGTATTATTTAATATTATTAAAGAATATAACACATGTTGCCTTTTATATTGGTGTTTTATTTTCTATTACAATTGTACTATAGATTTTTAAAAATTCAGTGTAGTATCTTGACTTACAACATCTCGGCTTTACATTGGATAGAAAAAAATTCCTTTCATTTGATTTTCGCATATTCTTTTAACTTCATCTGTAAGATAAAATAAAATACTTATAGTAAACTTTCGTGAAAAATATTTTTATTCACATGTTGGTGATGGACTAAGATCCAGCTGTAAGGAAACTACATTCATCTGTTTTTTTACTTGAAATTTCTATAGTTAATTAATAATTATTACGAGAACAATATATCTGTGCTGGGCTCCCTATCAAAACATGGCTGCAATGATTTTTAATTAATTTTTGTTCAATTAAATTCCTCTGATGACCTGTTTTTTTTTAATGTGAATGCTGTTGGTCAGTGACCTTCACAGCATTAAAGGACGAGGACCTTGGGGGCAAACGAGCAGGCAGTAGGCACCTAAGTGCCTACCGACGCTCATGGTCATCTGCACGGCCAGAAGGCTAGCAGATGCGTTGCCGGCCTTTAATGACGAGTTTAGGCCACCGGGAAGTCTCGCAAAACGAACGAAACGGGACAACAATACCATCAATTGACGTGACAGCATTGCCGCCACTTCATACCGACCTCATGCGGGAAAGAGGTACTGGTAGCCGGATGTGCTGGCTCAATTCGGCTACAAGCGTGGCGCTATCGTCAGAGCCAGAGCTACTTAACCTAGCAACGACTCAAATGCCGACCACTGATTAGGGCACGACCTCCTCAACACATCATATACACTAGATATTTTTTTAACTTCAGTGTTTTTTTTTTGCTTAGTTTTTAATATTTGTGCTTAGTTTACTTACTACGTTACTTAGAAATTTTCGATCTGGATATTTTAAATCGAGAATTAAAAAAAAATTAATTGAAAATTCCGTTAATAACCTAAATGAATATTTTAATACGATTTAACTGCCTATGTGACTAGAAATAAGAAATTAATTATTATCGATTTAATACTCTTCCAGGGTGGTTAACATAGTTGAATAAATGAATAAATTAGGACTTTGCTGCGACCTCAACGATCGCGGTCGACAAGAGGAACGGCTGTTGCGATCGCTTAGTGGAACGCAGCCACCGACTAAGTTTTAAGTCAAAAGAAGTTAAGCCTTCTTGTTTATTTTTGAAGAATGGTAATGATCTAGTTTGTAAAAAATTTGCTACTTGTGTTGCGAATAGTTATAATTTTATTTACAATTTAATGCAATTATAAAAACGTAATATAAACTTTTGTACCAACTTATTTGTAACTTAAACTTAACAGTGTATATTATTTGTCTATGTAGCGAATATAATAGAAAATGTCTTCGAACGTACAGATTTGTAACAATGGAGATGAAATTTACCGAAAAAAACTGGAGAAAATCCTAAAAATGAATTTTTCAAAGACCTAGACGAACAAAATTTTACAGAATCCGCGTCTTCATCGAAGATAAAGAAACATTTTAAAAAATTGGCCTTTTTTTTGGTTTCGTGGAGCCTTTTCTATATACCTACTTCATAAGATCCCGTAATAAAAGTTTTATAAACTATTTTTTTTAATTATGTATATTTTATAAACTAAAAAAAATGGAAAATCTGCGTTACTGTGTTAGTTGAATAAATTTTAATTAGCAGACTATAGTTATATGGATTCAGGTTTTTTTGTTATTAGTATAAATACATTATTTTATAATTGTTCGTATAAATTCTACGAGCAAGCGAAACTCGGTTCCGTTAGGTATGTTGTTTTACTTCCACTGAACTGATATGAAAACTTCATGGGCTGTTATTTAATATTGCAAAATATGCCAAATACGTGTGCCATGAATTGGAACATATAAGAGTTGTTCTGTGTTTTGATGTTCTATGATTTTTTTAAATTGTTCACAGGAGTGGTAATCAACTTTTCATCTTACATATTAAAACATTCTTAAAATCAAAGTTAGATTTGTTATATTCTCTATGTGAACCTAACATGCTTTACAGAAATTTACAAGTGATTACATATTAATACGTGAAGCGAAAATTTTAGGTAAAATTTTATGAAAATCGTGCGAACGGAAGAGTATGAAATTTGGCACAATCGTAGTTCATATAGGATGCCCATCGGTCATCTTAACTCGCCCCATTGCTACTTACTCTGCAATCTAAGCGGATGACCTGCAACTAGACCGGGATAAGCATAGGAAGAAGAAGATAAATAGTTGTAACAGTCTAATATGAATTTTTAAATAATTACTTTGCAGAATTCATATTTCTTCTTTCAATATTCCCTCTCTTCCCAAAGACTCAACTCCTAGCAGTTTTATATATAGTATTACGAATAAATGTAAACATGTTTTAAGTCATGTCTTTAGAAAATAGTTAAACAAATAATAATAAATATATACAGGACTGTATGACACACGGACGTCTGTTCCTAAGATAGACAACTTAATGCCTGTGTTATAGGTAACGGAGCAATTTTGCCAATTCTTTTTTTTTAATGTTCCTTAAAATGCTTTATGTAACGGTAATAAAGTGCAAATTGACTTTAGGAACACAACTCCATTGCTTAAACAACAGTAATTTCTATATTGAATTTGAACTTTATTGAATAGCAATAAAGTTCAAATTGACTCTACATTTTAGATAGAAAATGTATCTAGGGGAACTTTTAGATAGAAAATGTTTTCCCGGAAATTATGCGATTTTTTTTCACCGTAAAAACCATCCTTGGACTTTAACGAACATTTTAAAAAAACAATTGGTAAAATTGGTCTAGGCGTTGTTGAGTTATGGGCCTACCAACACACTTTGCAATTCATTTTTATATCACGCCCGTTGTCACGTGATCGCAAAACGCAAACGTCTTTGCTGTTAATTTTTGAGATTTGTGTGTCAAATTATACCCATTATAATGCCGGAGCCAGACATGGTTCAAAGTGTTTGTACATCTTTGGCCTTGTAGTCCAAAAAGTTCTACAAAACTTTGTGCAGCTACACAAAATCCTCGGCCACACTACATGATCAATGAAATGAAATGATCATTCAAATGAAGCTATGTCTGGCTCCGGCATAATGGGCAGCATCGTCACCGCCATTCGCCTAAAGCACATATTATTGCAATTGCATAATGTGTAATTTTCTCTTATGTAAATTGTATTCTTGCCTTAACCTAGCGATCGAATAATGTAACTTTTTGTTGATTTTTACTAAGACTACTAGTGGACCCGGCAGACATTGTCGTGTCGTTGGGTTACTTACTTACTACATTCTATTATCCTATAACATTATTCCCCGTTCGCGTTCCCGTTCCATCCCCTTTCCCGTTCCCGATCCATTTCCTTTTCGCTTTCGCTTTGCTATTCCTTTTTTATTATACAAACCTCGTCCTACCAATAACGAACACAACAAAAAAGAAATTATCCAATTTGGTGCAGTCGTTCGGAAGTTTTGCACGTGCGTACCTTTCAGCGACTCATTTTTATTTGCAACTATAAATTGAGATGTAAGTTATCCTATCTTTCAAGTTGGATCGAACTGCACCTTTTCTAGGGTTCCGTAACACGAGAGGAAAAAGGAACTGTTATTTATTAAAATTATTTTTATATTATTTATAAAGGAAAACTAACATTAAATAGTAGCAGTAATAAGTAGAGGAAAACATCCGAAAACCGTAATTTTATAGTAACATTACAAAAAAATTGGAGAGACTTTGAAATTAAAAGAGAAATCGTATGAAAAGTATAAATCTTAAAATAAAGCATTACGTTATGGTACGGAACCCTTAGTGCGCGACTCTGACTCGCACTTCCCCGTTTTTTTTTTTTAAAGAAAGAAACATTATGTAAATATTACAGGCTACAATAGTCAACTGCCGGACCCACTCCACCCAAACGAACGTTACTCTCAGGAACTACTGGTGTGATTTGAAAATTTCTTTCTGTGTTAGATAGTCCATTTAACAAGAAAGGCTATAGGCTATATTATATCATCACACTAAAATTGAATCTATTTTTATTTACCTAATTTTACGTGGACGAAGCCGCGGGCACAGCTAGTTTATATATAATATCTCAATCGGAAAACATAACAGTTAAATGACTACATAATTAAAAATTATATCTGAGTTCAGACAGCGAAATGTTCGTTTAGCTTTAGATTTTATATGTTTTTAAATTGAAATTAACCTTCGTAACTGTTTATAAAATACAATGGTCAAATTGAATAAAATAAAATTGACTTTCACTTAACCCCAACCGAATCAGTGGTAGCTTTTAAAATATTTGACGATTCAAAAGAGCTTGTAAAAGTTTACTTGAATAAAATATCATTTGAATTTGACTTCTACTAAATTGTGTATTCGAAATTTTAGGTAAATGCTCGAGATCCCACTAAATTCCAACATCAAGGCTTTGGTATGTTGTTGATGGAAGAGGCGGAACGGATAGCGAGAGAGGAACATTGTTCCGATAAGATAGCTGTGATATCTGGTGTGGGTACTCGGAACTATTACGCGAAGATCGGCTACCACTTGGAAGGGCCGTACATGGTCAAAATGCTATAAATAAATGTTATTATTGAAAATGTGTTGTTGTTATTTAAAATTTTATAAAATTACAGAATGCACAAAGGTATTAGCCAGGTTTTATAATATGAAAAATGTTCCGCTTAATATAATTAAATAATAGTTGTCATTTTTTTAATAAAAAGAAAATCGTCAAAAACACATCAAGGAACAACAAACCATGCGTGGTAATTTTTAAGTGAATTTATTGTTGATTTTTTTTTTGGAATTGTTATTCATAACACTTGAATATATTTGAAAGTTGACGTCCTCTTTGAAATTGGAACAATAATTATCATATATAAGTTACAATAAATCACTTCACCAATAACCCTCATCTAAACATTATTCAACAATTATACATTCTAACTTTATCACATATCCTCACCAGACCTGATCCGCCCCTGTCCATCAACCCTACGGAGATATATCACAAGCACGTCGGGATGTTGCCCAACTACGCGGGCCACGTGCCAGGATGCATGTTCAGGTAATTAAGCCAGTGTTTTTCAAACTAAGGGGGTCGCTTATCCAAAAAGATTGTGTGAAAGGCACATCAAGATGGACGGTTTTTCGGCAACGAATTAAAGGTGGGAGTGAAGGTCGATATAGGAAGATCTTCGTGTCTGGGCTAGTTGGAGTTGCTCAGGGCGGTCGCGCCACCCCGACAGTTCGTCGGACGGTCTGTATACAATAATCGTAAGTAGAAACTTCACTAGCGTGAGTTAGTTTGTATGGAGATTTTCAGTGTTTGTACTGCGGTCGTCGTCATCCGTACAGCGCCATCTAGTTTGCTTTGGTGTAACCTTTTGCGCTCGACATCATTGCCATCTCGTTATGTAGCGACAGCTGCAAGATTGAAAAACACTGGCCTAAGCTGTACTTCGCAAGTCTCGCTTCTAAACACGTGGTCTTTCTAGATGCGTATATGCGCGTTTAGTCACTTATAACAGCCACGACCAGTAGCAACAAATGGGCAGGCGTTTGACCCTTGTTTTACATATCAAAAAAATATTAAAAAGTTACTTAATGACCACATAAGGGTCGTTCATACTAACCTATTTTGGGATTTAAGTCTTCTCCCGTCCTTTTCACTTGTCTCTTTGTCACGTTTAGTTAATCTCGTCCCCCTTAGTGTCACATAATCACGAAAACAGCAGTTTTTTATTATTTTATGTAGCATACTAGCTGTAACCCGCCACTTTGTCCGCGTGGGCCATTTTTATAACATAAAATCAAGTATAAGTAAGTGAAGAGTGTAAGTTTAGGATTGTATATTTTTAATGCCAAATTGTATTAAAATGAAAATTAAAAAATAAAATAAATTTTGATGTCGGCAACCCTAATCACTTTTGATTTTTAACAATAATTTACGACCGATTCTGATAGCTACGAACAAATATGCACAAAAATTTTATAAGACTCCATCAAGCTGTTTAGGAGTTTGGCAACAAACTCTGCGACACAAGAATTTTATATATTAGATAAGTCAATAAAACTTATTTTGATAATGTGACACAGCATATTATCCTGTGACCCTACTGCTCGTTGTAACACGACGTTACATTTTGGTGATATCCCAATTAACGTTCCTCCCCCATTTAACATTGTGACGTCATTTATGGATGACCCCAAATCACGTGAACAGTCCAACAGTTTGTACCTTGTCACATAAAAAAAAACTAAACACGTCGAACGTATAACCTCCTCCTTTTGTTTGAAGCCGGTTAAAAAAGGAATAATATTGGATCATATACTTTCTAAGAAAAGACAGCTTCTGATCTAAAGTAGAGTTATCTCTGTTTCACTATACGGTGAATAAGAGACAACTATACCATAATTTTCCTTTTATCTCTATCCAATGCTGGAACATTAATTTCATCGAAAGCGCTCTCTAGTATTACATTGTCTATTGATGTGAGCATAACTCCATAGAGTATATTTTTTATTTCCAGATTCGGAAAGACCTATGGAAATGACACAAGGGACGCAAAAAGATGGCTGCGGGGTGACTTCACATCTTAAGTTAATGTTCTTTAAAATCGTCAAGTTTAATGTTACAATTCGGAACATTTTTCTATACAATTTTATACAGTTTTTTTTGAAATAATATACACCTTTATTAAAATGCTTCTTTTATTTTATATAAAACAAAATATATGAGTAATAAAAAACAAGTCTCAGGATTATAAATATAAAAAAATCAGTTACACTTAACAGATGATAATGAGCAAATAGTATGCCTCTTTTAAAATCAAATTAATTTTGGATATATTATAAATGCGTCTTTTATTCCAAAGAGTCCTAATATTCTTTTTAACACTTCACCATAAAGTTAAGCCTTTTTTTTCTAATTTGAAATGGGATGGAAACGCCTGCTTACATCATATTCATTTATAAACTATCAGTTTAAACTCAGATGTCATAGATTCGCATTTTTTAGATCAACATTTTAGTCTAGATTCTGTTCGGACAATATAAATAATATTTATATTGTAATATAATCGCACTATTATACTATATAGTAATGACTGTAGTAAATGAGTATTTGTAATTTCTGTACTCCAGACTTCCTGGCAGGATCCAATCCCAATTCCTTTAAATTTTATAAACATATATAGATCATATATATTACATTTTTTAAATGGTGAACTAATTCTTCTTAGCGTTCCATTCCTTAAGTAGTTTTTCTGTTAATTGAAGATTTTCGTCTTTCTGCAATTAAAAGTAAAAAAAATCTATTGTCAAACTGATTAAATTTAGACGGGTTAAATAAAATTGAATTGCCTAAAATAGGTTTCTGCAAAATATTATTGCTGATATTAATTCTTAATATGATCATATCAATCAGCCATTGGAGTAGATTGTAGCTTAATCAGTAGGCGGCATTTGAGTCGATCGCTAGGTTAAGCAGTTCTTATCGCTGCCGGGTGATAGATGGGTGACCAATACTAATACTGTTTTTTAAATATCAGAACTCCACGTTTCTGAAGGCACGTAAAACCGTGGGTCTCGATTAATGTCACTGAGTGATATTAGCCATGGAATTTTAGAGATAATATTAGTATAGCCGCCTCTACAAAACATTGACGTTGGCCAAGTCTGAATGTGTATTGCGTATTTTTTATTCGGGTTAATGAAAATTAGTTGAAATTAGAATCAAGCTTTCATCACACACATCATATTTTCAAATATTATTGATAGATAATTAAAAATTATGTTTAAAGAGCGTTTATATTTGTAACAGTTTTATATACATTAATAATATTTTCTCAAATAACTTATAACAATATCGCTATTGCATTGGAAATTGAAATTGAACATTTTAAAGGCATAAAATTTTAAACGAGTAGTAATGTACATTACAAATTGTATTGTACGTATAACATAAATGGTTATAAACAAGACTTGGTCCTAACTCGACGGACACTTTTAATATACAGGGATGTTACTCCTTTATGTAGTCTCCATGGTTGTTTTATTGAAAAATGCCAGACTGAATTTTATCTTATACTAATATACATATAATACTGGAGAGTTTATTTGTTTGCGTGAACGCGCAAATCTCAGGAACAAGTGGTCCTATTTTAAAAATTCTTTCAGTGTTAGATAGCCCATTTATCGATATAGACTATTGGCTATATACCATCACGCTAAAAATTTTCTCCTAATTTTACCCGGACCAAGTCCCGATTAAAAACTAGTGTTCCATATACAGAGATGTTACTCCTTTATGTAGTCTCCGTGGTTGTTTGAAAAATGCCAGAGTAACAGAACGTAACTACGTACGAGTTCCTTGTAGGTCTATGGAACCCTAAACAGGAGAAAGTGGTTTAAGTTTCATGTGTGTGTGTATATCTGTCTATGGCATCGTAAGTTCTAAGCGTATGGACCGATTTTGATGCGGGTTTTTTTATTTGAAAACTGACGATTGATTCTTAAGTATAATAGATTTGTACACTCATTTCAAGGTCAGTAGTAATTTCTGTTAGCGGCGGAATTTACGCAATCCCCTGAAATTTATTATGATGGGCTGTTATAATTTTTTATGTTATTTACCAATTTTTTGCTAAAGAATTCACCGTGTGTGGAGGACTTTTTTGATAAAATATGAAAGCGTTTTTGACGAGTCTCTCTCCAACTTCCACTCCCGACGGTCGTCATATTAATTAAGCCATTTTCTATTTCGTTTTATTTTAAATCTTTTTTTAAAAAGACAAAATCTATGAGACTCGTAACAGTGCGTCCACGCTAGTATGTCTGTGCGTTCCACACATAATTAACTTTCTCTTAATCTCACGTAGTAGTTAGTTGATATTTACATTTAATTATATATTTTTTCCTCATACATGATCTTCAAAAATCAGGTCCCCCGAGTATTGTGTCTCACCCGTCAACCTGTATATAAAATAATTGATAGAATCAGGCGTTACTTTGGGGAAATCCATGACATGCATGAGAAACTAAACTACTTTGCTTTAATCCGCATGCTTAACATAAAGTTGCAGTCGTACACACTTGTTTATGGAATATGGCATGTCCATAAGTTTAGTATTTTTATGATATTTTAAGTGTTGTCATATTCTGTTTGTGTGTCATAAATAAATAAATAAAATGTAAATACATATAATCTGTATTGCGGCAGTTTTAAAACCATGCCTGACTTCTATTCTCGCCCCTTTGTCCGTGTTCACTCATAAATTTGCTCAATATTGAAGGTTTTCATTTTTGTATGAAAGACTAACTATTTTGCTAAGAGTTTAGTAGACTACGAGGAGGTCGCACCGTCCGCTATCTACCAGTAAAATTTCCGCCGAAAGTGGTCCAGCGGTCGCTTCGGATATGCAAGATTCAATGAAACCATGAACGCTGGATGAACTTTAGAGTTATGTTATCTGTACTATCCATATCTATACTAATATAATATAAAGCTGAGTTTTTTTGTTTGTTCGTTTGAAGGCGCTAATCTCAGGAACTGGTGGTCCGATTTGAAACATTCTTACAGTATTGGATAGTCCATTTATCTAGGAAGCTATATATCATCACGCTAAAATTAGATCAAATTTTTTCACCAAATTTTACGCGAACGAAACGCGGGCACAACTAGTAAAGCATAACAGAGAGAGAACAGAGTAGAAAATTGGTTCATCGTTATACATCCGAAGCAAACCTTTCCATCTGCTTTAGCTATTATTTCATGGTTTTTGAGGTAAGCCTTTGTCTATTAGACGTCTATAGACTAAAAAAAAAAAATTCCTTCCTTCCTTCAGCGCAGATATTGTCCACCGCTGGACACAGGCCTCCTCTATTGACTACCATTGTGATCAAAAAAAAAGAAGAGACGAGAAGAAATGTATTCTCCATATCGCATGCATATCATAAACTGACCGATTAGGTTTTAGGTCTATTGATACAGACAGCTTCGTTTCAACGTCCACTATCAGCCAATCTAACAATTATCTCAATATCTTCATTTAGAACTGAGATACATTTCATGAGCTATATTTGTCTTTTAAAAAGACAAACAAATAATAAAACATCATTAAAATAACATTTGTTTGAAGTAGATAAACCTACAGTGACAGCTTTCATTGTACATTTAGAGACACGTTTGCACCTCGCTGTATTTATCTCTTACGTCAAATGAATGCTAATCAATGTCATGTTAAATATACATATAATACTACTAGCGGACTCGGCAGACGTTGTCCTGCCCAAACGTTGGGTTACTGTTATCCTTATTTTATTATCCTATAACATTATTCCCCTTTCCCGTTCCGTTTCCGTTCCATTTCCTTTTTATATTATACAAACCTTGTCCTAACAATAACGAACGCAACAAAAAAGAATTATCAAATTTGGTGCAGTTGTGCGGAAGTTATGCACGTACATACTTTTACAGCGACTCATTTTTTTTTTTTTGTTTCTTTCCCTCTACCTCTATTCTTTTATATTTATTTCTTTATTGTTAAACCATACAATAAACATTATATTAAGGAGCCATGACTTCTGAAATACTTTTTAAAAACCGTGTGTCAGAAGTCAGTTCCTTCCTTTGCAGTTTACAGAGGTATTGCAATTACACCAAATAAAAAGCTTAGAAGTAACATAACAGTAAAAATTTAGAAAATTTATATAATTATGGGTGATAGTGTAGGTATGTATTCGTGTGTGTATGTTTTAGTGTGTGGGAGTGTTTATATGTTTGTGTTTGAAGTGTCCGTATGTGAGTCCTTTTAGTGTCTGTAATATAATAATTCCTCTACTTCTGATAATTGAAAAATAAGCCTATCTCCATGCAATAAACTTACCTTATCTTAATCTGACGAGCCTGAGTTTTTATAAGGCTCCTATAAGAGTTCTAAAGAAGCCCCCTACATTATGAGTTCATATTTAGTGGGGGCACTTTATAGTGTGCAAGGACACTCCTATATAGTTCTCTGAGGCGTTCGAGCGTTGCACAAAATTCCCTCTCGGGCTCCCAACCATTGCGGTATGCCCTATTCCAGTAAAAACTATTGAAAGGTATAGTGAAAGAGGAAGGGTAAATATTTTAAAGTAATAGAAGTTCAATTCCTTATTGAATACCGCAATGACAATAAAAATATGGCATATTCACAATAACGAGACGAAAAAAAAGTATATCAGTGCCATATGAAAAATTGGTGGAAAAAAATAATGTAATATAATTGCAAATGTAAAAGGTAATTAAATTGAACAGATTTAGCTTAAACATATAAATCATTTTAATAATAAATTTGGTACATCTATCAATTGCTCAGTTTTTTATTTTTCACGTACCCCTCTTAAATTACGTTGCGAATACTTTTATATTTCGCTCCTGCAAGGGCTACAATCGAATGCATTTAAGTATTGATTTTTTAACTGCATTATCTGGTCATTAAGGAAGAAAATCAGACCTAAATTATCAAATGATTAATTATAGGTTAATTACAGTTTTTTTTGCAATTTTTATTATATATTTTTTTAAATCTAAACATCACTACATTTAAATCCCTAATAAATCCCTAATTTCAACTTCTACCCTATATATTTTATATCACGTTTGAATGTGGGAACTGTGGAATTTTCTAATGCCGGAGACATAGCTGAAAGTGTTTGTACATTTTTGTCCTTGAAGACGATAAAGTTCTAAGAAACTTTGCGCAGCTACACAAAATCTCCGGACACACTAGATGATCATTCAAATTTTGCTTTGTCTGGCTCCAGCATAAGAAATATTATACTGTTTGTATCCCTAATAAAAAACATATTCCCAGTAAAGTTTTACAGTTCAATTTACAACTTTGCTGCCCTATAAATTTAAAACTTTACATAAATTTATAATAACATAACAATCGGTACGGGCCTTCTGCCGGCGTTTGTAAATTTATTTTATAAGAAAAGAAGTCCAATAAACATCATTTTAGTTATAATACGTTATAAGTAAATTAAGAATAAACAATACACATTCATTCTAAATTCTTATACATACGAACATTTACTATTAGGAATAGAAGGATCATTTTTTCTAGAATCTCTAAAATATTTTACATAATGTCGTAACTACACTACTCTCAACAAGATGGCGCTAAATATTTTTTAACTATCGTTAGCTAGATGGCACTAGTAGTATCAATTTTGTAATTTGTATAAGGTAAGCAGCACATGCAAAAAAAAAAATTGCACCTGTTTTTGTTATAGGTTTCTTGATGATTTTTCATTTAAAAATTAAGCATTTTGAGGTTTGGTATTTTTTTCAAAAATTCTAAAACGTTTAGACCGATTCAGATAAATATGTCTATATATTACTAACTTTAGTAGCGTAGGATTAGGTAATTGAAATGTTTTCTAGACGCAAAAATCGGATGTTTCTGCTTGTAATGGACTTTTGCCATGTAACGCCCTATTCTATCAAATGTTCATTGAAAATTGTTGGTAGTGTTAATAGCGTGAGGCGCGTGCTAAGTGCGCCGTGCACTATCTCTGGAGCGCGGCGTTGCGCGTGCCAAATCATCCCCACTCAAGAGGAGATCCGTGCACGTGTTGTCCCATTGTGAGGGACGGCTGAGAGGCCGTTGTTTTTGAGGTAAGAGCGGAAATTGAAGAGTTTATTCCATCAATTACGGGTGAGTTTGAGTGTGATAACATCGCGGACCAGTACAAAGAGTATAAATACAAAGTTACAGAGTACTAATTATATTATCGGTAAGCTACCTACTATTAGGTACCGCTAAATAAAATAAAAACCGGGAAAGAGTAAAATTCGCGCACTGGTTTCGTACCATCATTATATAATACTTTACCAGGTTAGTTTAAAATGTATACTTTTCATAAGATTTCTTTTAATTTGACAAAGTCACCGCATTTTTTTTTGTTATTTAACTACAACTTTACGATTTTCGGATTTTTCCTATACTTCTACTTCTTGAAGTAAGACGCTATATCTTGATATAGCTTCTTACCAATTTTCATGATTCTAGTCAATAGGAAGTAACCTATAAGTTTTGATTCCTTTAATTATTTATTTTTATTTTTATTTATTGGTCTGCTAGCGACTTTTACACAAATTCACACACACACACACACAAATTCACACAATTCACAAATAATAATGTCTTAAAAGCTATGTAAAGATTGTTTGTAATCAAACACGACATGCATGATATTAAATTTAATCAAGAACAAAATTTAATTTAAAAAATAAGACGATTACAATATATTAAAATTTAATTAAAAATAACAACAATAGCCGTCTACTTAATTTCTAAAATAAAATGTTACAGTAAGTTAAAATTCTATTTCAGTTTTTAAAATGGGGAGAAATTACAATGAGTTGAAATTCAGCTAAAATTAGTTAGAAGCATGAAAAAAACATTAGTGTATATGTATGTATATATAAATATATTTTTTTCTAATTATTTGTTTCTTATTTATAATTTCAATGTATTGTGGTAATAATAGTACTTAGGTACATCGGTTGACTAGGTCGTAAATCACTTTTTCCGAATAATTGTGTGCGAGTCAAAATTGATGTCGATGAGTCGCTCGGGAGCTACAGAATATCAGCTGAGGTCATCTTTGACCTCATAAAAAAAGTTGGGTAATCATTCTCTTTGGAATAGTTACATGACTACCTTAGTCCCATATGTATTATATATCTATTTTTTACGGTTTTATTTTAGTTTAATATAAGTTCTGGTTAAACACTGTTCTAGAAAATGATGGCAGTTCCATTTTTCCTTTGGAAGGAACCCTAAACACAATATAAAGAAATAGGTTCTAATACAAACACAAATATTAAAACATAACCAAAAATACCAATAATAACATGTTTCATTTCACATTGTATTTATTTTAATACAATGTGTTTTTTAATATAATATTTGTAAATTATTCATGCAAATTTTAAAAAATTATTTAAAATATTTTGACCTTCCTTCGGCAGCTAAAATCAACAGGCAGGCAAATCTCCTTGACGTTCCGATAGTAGCAGAATCCTCAAATTAAGGCGACTCCTTTTAAGACCCAACCCAATAAATCTTCCAATTTTTTCAAAAATTGAAGCTTTCGTAGTTCAGCAGTAGAAAACTAGAATTAATCTGTAGTGTAGCTTTTTGTTTCGCTGCAGAAATATTAAGAATGTTGGCGTATTAGTCTACCAATCTTATTTGTAAAAGAAAAGCATATTCTGAACAATGCAATTTTTCACTCTTGTTTGGATTTGGCAAATTACGTTTGTAAGTATCAATAAAGAAATGACACAATATTAATAAAGGAATCTCAATAAAGTAGGTAAAGGAGGTTCTTTTTACGTTACAAGAGGCAAACCAGCAGGCTAGCATATACGTTGCTGGCCCTTAATGATACATTAGGCCTCCGGGAAGTCTCACATACCGTACGAAAAGGGACAACAATACCATCACTTGACGTGACAGCATTGCCGCCACTTCACGTCGATCTTATATGACAAAGATGTAACAGTACGCGAAAATTGCCTTCAGAACACAGAGGTACAATATTTCAAAAGCAGTGTTAGAATTGGTCACCCATCTACATGCATATCGCCGGACCAGGGTAAGAACTACTTAACCTAGGGATCAACTCAAAAGCCTGTCACTGAGTAAGATAAAACGTTCCCAAAAAAAGGATAGTTATAAAATTCCAAAAATAAGTCTGACAATTTATTTTTTGAGTTTAGTATAATAAGTAAATACCTCTATCTTAAGCAAATTATAATTTTATTAACAATATATAGGTCATTAAAAGTCCCCACCTTTGAAATCCTGATTTTGTAATGAAGTTTTGCTCATTGCATGTTAGGCCGGAAAGATAAAATATAACAGGCAGTTGTATTAAATGGTACAATTAAGCTTTACTATGTAATTGAATCTGAATCAGACGTTATTTTGCAGAAATCCATGACAGCCCTCCTATTCACTCGCGGTTTTAAGCAAAGTAGGTTAGTTTTCATGCGAGAATACTATATTTTATAAGCGGATTTATTAAAAGTAATTTAGTTTTTACTCCGATTCGGAGGTTACCCGTCATAAACAGACAGTCATAAATATTTCATGGGCGTCGGAAGTAACTCAGGTAAACTTTTGATCTGCCCTTTTTTTTATTATAACTACACAAAAAAACAGTTGTAAAAATTGTTTTTGTTGTTGGTAAAAGAAGAGGATTTTAATTCGACGTTACAAACGCGCTTCTCCCTCAGTTCGCCCCGGGAGTTCGCACGCGACGCCTGCGCTCCTGTGTTAAATTTCTTGTTTATTGTTTTTTCTTCCGTAAACAAAGTGATTAAAGAGTACATTAGAATTGGACTCTTATTTATGACAATACCCTTGTTATAAAAGTATATTATACGTTAAAAGTTTATGCAAAACTAGCTGGACCCCGCGACTTTGTTGGCGTAGACCATTATCGGTTAGGAGTTTAATTTTTATGATTAGACTCAGACCTGCCAAATTTTCTAAGAATCGATCAAGCTGTTTCGGGGGAGTTTGGGAACAAAATTAATCATCATAACTTTTCAATATTTGTCAATATTGATATTGTTTAGAAACATCAATAGTAGCTAGGTTAATAGTTTACAGTAGTATATAGAAAACTATTTGTTCCTAACGACTTCATCCTTGATAGTATATAGCCTTCCTCGATAAATGGGCTATCTAACACTGAAAGAATTTTTCAAATCAGACCTGTTGTTCCTGAGATTAGCGCCTTCAAGTAAACAAACAAACTTTCAGCTTTATTTATTAGTATAGATTTTAAACTAACTCTATCAGTATGTGACAATGTGACTCTACCCAATATTACTCTCTAGTTACTGAATACTTGAAGTTTATTCCAGCGTTTTATTCAGACCAACCTAGTTCTAGACTGTTATTGGAATTTATACATGGGCAAAGAGGATGGGCAGTCCGTCCGCAAGGTGGTACCCGCCTCCTAGGATTTCCATACTATTAGATGTAAAGACCTGACATTTTTCATGCTGATAGGACATGCAAAAAAACTCACTAGGAAAATTATATCGAGCGAAATCGAACAATGATTCTTAAAGTAATTAAACACGTGACCTTTAGGTCATTTATCTATACTAATATACAGAACGGGTATTGGAGCCGGAACGGGTATAATAAATAATATCCTATTTTTATTTTTTAAAAGAATATTAGGAATACTTTTTAGGTATGCCTAATATTCCCTTTTCCCCTCCTACTAAGCTTAAATTAAAAGTTTGTATTAGGAGTGGGTGCGACAATACCCCAACGATACCTTATACCGTTGAGCTATTGAGGCTCTAAATTGTATGTTTTTTTTCTTGTTAAAGTTTAATGATAGCCTGGTGGTACCACCAGGCTTTATATTTGGCTAAAAATCCTTAGATTTGCGTACTATATGCATACATATTAAACTATATAAAAAAAATAAATACTTTGTACAACGACATTGTTGACAAAATTTGTAATGCATATGCACTACGAATTTTGTTGTTTTTTTTGGAAATTTTGTTCACCAAAATAACAAAAGTGTTACAAGCCCTGGAATCTACAATGCTTGTTAATGTTTAAACATATTTACTCATTAATATTGAAATCTTTGTCTTTAAAACTTTACTTCATTCTTGTGAAAAAAAACACTAGACAAAGGAAGCTCATATGAAAATTATGACTAAACAATTAATTGCAGGCAAAAATATAGTTTATGGGTATGGGCACAAATAAGTTTGTGGGTATAAGTTTTTTTAGTAGGATAAAATACAAGAAAAAACAACATTAGAATAAGATACAAACATTGGACTGAAAACGCGATAATATACCACTTATAATTAATTATATATAAATTATTTTTAAAAACAAAAAGGTGATGAACTAAGAAGCAAAAAATAAATAGTACTTTCATAGGATGTAGTAGACACTTACTGATATGCTGAAGTCGGTACCAAGCCAAATAGGTTCTCCGCTAAATTGATGCAGATGGCACCGTATTTATTCACAGAAAAGGTTTTTAGGAATATTTCAATATTTTTTTCGCATCTGCTACATAAAATAAGTTTTTAGAATTATTTTGGAAATCTTTTCAGGATACCAGCACCTCTTTCTTACATAAGATCGGCGTGAAGTGGTGACAATGCTCTCACGTTAAGTGATTGTATTGTAGTCGAGTTTCGTTCGGTTTGTGAGAGTTTCTGGTTCCTAAAATCCTTTTAAAAGCCGGCAACGCATCTGCTTGTGCAGATGTCCATGGACGAAGGTTCACCTAAATGACTACTTAAGTGAAAAGCCTGCTCGTTTGCTCCGTGTAATATTTAAAAAAACTGCACTATCTGTCGCACGATTAATTATCTAGTTGTCACTGTAGCTTTCTACCTATAGGAGCTACTCGCTGTTAAGTATTATCTTTTACGCGTATTATAATCATCACAAATAAGTTAATACATTTCAAACATATTGTTATATATGAAATATATTATAGTTCATAGATCTTGGAAAATTTTTGTACTTCTCAAAATAAAAAGTTTGTTTGAAAATTTTTGAACAAAAGTGAAGTGTTTACGGTAAACAGAACTATCTCATAATTATCCTTAACAATGTAAGGTCATTAATATAGATAAAGAACAAAAAAGGTCCTAATATTGATCTAGTGGGGACTCAATAAAAAAATCAAAAATATCAATAACAGACCCATTAGATAACTTGGATGCGCCTTTAAAATATATTTTTGTTACAGAGATACTGACAAAACAAAACGTCTTAGGTTTTTCGATCCAACCTTTGTAATACCGGGTTAAGTGAACGTTTCCATTACATCAAAAATATTACTATTCATGGACTTACACATTTTGAGGTGAATAATTTTGAATGCTATCCTTAAATATACAAAGGTATAACCAAAAATAACAACATATGAATTATATTAATTACAACTAATAAAAAAATAATCGAAAGTCTTTTCAATTAATTCTCAAAAGAGCATTATGCATTTTTCAATCTCCACTTCTGTTTGTCTCTATTTGAATTCATTAAGTGTATCTTCTGCCATACTTCATTTCTATACTTCCTGCTCCACCTGGCACTGCGCCTGCATCCATACTCCGGAAAAACGAGTGTAACGTCCCATTATACACTTGCAGCGGAATATCGTGATGTTCAAATCGAGTTGCGTTACTCAGACCTTCATCCTCCGATACAGCCGCTACTTTTGTATAGGCTACTTTTATTAAAACGGTTATAAATAGCACCCATAGATTTTTCATTATTCTATTTCAATTTAAACGATAAAACTTTGCCAAAGTAAATGAAGAAACATTATTTGAAACTTGTATAAAGTGACATTCATTAATTTGTCAAACTAGAAAGAAGATTCAGTACAAAATGATGCGATCTGAAATTCTGGCCGGCCCTTACTAAACAAATCATTAATCAAAACTTTTTTCTATACGTATTCTCCACGTAAGGTTCTATTCTTACTTGTAAGATCCATGTAAATTATAAACTAGTTTTATATTTAATTATAAAGATGTGTTTTTTTAATATCTATAGAAGTAAAGGGGGAGTAAGGGGGGAACGGAGCATAACAACTTTCCGGCCCTAATGTCAACCTCACCTGCCCGCGCCGTATGGCGGCGGCGACCAATCGGCTGCCGCGGTGCTCCCTGCTGGATAACCAACGAGGCTCTGGCGACCGAATAAATGGCGGGATAACCATAAACCTAGTTCGGGAAACCAACTAGAAGAGGCATCATCGGCCTTGGGACTCAAATCGTCCCTAAAAGGTATGGTGCAGAAGGCAAGGGGAAACCACTGCACTATTTTCCCAAGAAAGCTGTCATGAAAGTACAATCAAGGACACACAGTTGGCCATGCGATCCGCTTAGCGACCGGCGCCGTAATGCATCCGGGGCAGACGGTGTGAAGTGGGCTACCGGCCACGCGCGTGTAGGAAACCAGGCACCGCGTGGAAATTATGCTACTGGAGACTTTATAAAAGCAAGAAGTATGCAGAAGATAGGAACCTGGAATGTCCGCGGCCTTCTACAACCCGGCAAACTTGACATTTTGGAGGCGGAGATAAGCCGATGTAATTTAAACATATGTGGCCTAAGCGAAACACACTGGAGAGGTAATGGGCACTTTTCCACAGACAAGCATACGATTTTCTTTTCTAGCTCTGATGACAGCAGTAGAAATGGCGTTGCCATAGTTATCCCGAAACTTATCAAGAACTGTGTGCTGGGATACGAACCCGTCAGTGATCGAGTAATTGCTATGAAACTCAAAGCGTCACCTATGAACCTCAATATTGTGCAAATATACGCTCCCACAAGCGCAGCAGATGACGTCGATATTGAGTCATTTTACTCAGAGCTGGAAACCACCATCTCCAAAGTCCCTAATAGAGAATTGTTACTGGTATTAGGGGACTTCAATGCTAAAATAGGATTGGATGCTCACGAAATCAGTCTGAGCGCGGGCAGGTTCGGACTTGGCCAGCGCAACGAAAGAGGTGAACGACTGCTTCAGTTTTCAGCCGACAACGACCTGATTATCTCAAATAGCTTTTTTCAGCACCACCCTCGCAGGCTTTATACTTGGACATCACCCGATGGTAGGCATCGAAACCAAATAGACTATATTTTGATAAGATCGAGATGGAAAACGTCCATCAGAAATAGTCATACGCTGCCTGGGGCTGATTGCGGTTCAGATCACCAACTTCTGATCTCCAAAATTAAAATCAAACTAAAAACAGCTAGAAAAATAGAGAAACAACAACGCCTTGAGGTTAAAGATAAGCCTAAGTTTCTAAAGACTCTCGAAGAAAACTGGCACGAGTGGATTAGAGCGGCAAGTGTGGGTGCTGATTCCTCAGATCAATTATGGCAGCACGCTAAGCAACTTATAAAAACTGCAGTGAAAGAGTCGGCTCCTCCGGCACAACCTCGGAAAAAACGCTATTGGTTCACTGACGAAACACTAAAGATAATAGAGGAAAGACGAACCATGAAAGCGGCAGGAGCAAAAGCTCAGGATTTAAGTGCCAAGAATTCTCAAGTCCAACTAGCATGCAGACGTGACCTTAACAACCACCTGAAAGGAATTTGTGCAGAATTAGAAACTCATGCGCATAAGCACGAATCAAGAGATCTTCATCGCAAAATCCGATCTCTTACGAGCAGTCTAACTACTAAAACATGGGCCATAAACAACTTGCGTGGCGAAACGGTGACGGATATCGAAACAATTTCTGAAGTGTGGAAGGAGTACTGTCAGTCACTTTTTCAAGACCCACAGTCAGAATGTTTCCAACAAACGGAACCTGCGGAGGAAGAGATGGAACCAAATATTATGAAGGATGAGGTGAGAGCTGCAATACACCACCTGAAAATTGGTAAAGCCACAGGACACGATACCATCCCGATTGAGACCATAAAAGCTACTGCAGAATATGGCGTAGAGATTTTCCAAGCCATCTGCAATAAAATTTGGCAATCCGGAGAATGGCCGCAGGATTGGACGCATACCGTCTTCGTACCACTGCACAAGAAAGGATCCACCAAGACGTGCAGCAACTATCGGCTGATAGCATTGATAACCCATGCAAGCAAAGTCTTACTGCATATTCTCAACGAAAGATTGAAGTCTTACCTTTCGAAAGAAATTTCTCCAGAGCAGGCCGGTTTTGTAAGAGGAAGAGGCACTAGAGAACAGGTTTTAATAGTACGGCAAATCATCGAGAAAGCAAGAGAGTTCAACAAGCCAACCTACATATGCTTTGTTGATTTCTCCAAGGCGTTCGACTCCGTAAAGTGGCCTGTACTTTGGAAAACGCTGCTCGAAATGGGAACTCCAAAACATCTGGTACACCTCCTCAGGAGCCTTTATGAAAAGGGAACAGCATCAGTTAGAACCGATGGCGTCCTATCTAGTAACTTTCACCCCAATGCCGGTGTTCGTCAGGGTTGCATATTATCGCCGTTACTGTTCAACACTTACACCGAACTCATCATGAGAATTACCCTCGAAAACTGGGATGATGGTGTTGCCATAGGAGGAGCTAAGATATCAAACCTACGCTACGCAGACGATACCACTCTATTCGCCTCTAGTGTCTGCCATATGGAGGAGCTCCTGAGCCGAATGGAGCAAGTGAGCCTAGAGTTTGGCCTAAAAATTAATCGCAACAAGACCAAAATAATGATTGTCGATCGAGCAAATAACAATTCACCCGAAATAAAAACTGTCGCGAACTGTAACGTCGTACAATCTTACACGTACCTTGGCTCACTTATATCTAACGGCGGGGGCTGTGTGGACGAGATAAGGAGGCGCATGGCTATCACGAGATCTGCTATGGACAAACTAAAAAACATATGGAGAAATCGTAATATCACCAAGACTACAAAAGTACATTTAGTCAGCACACTTCCACATCTATATATTTAATGAGTAGTAGTAATTGTAAGTTAAGTTTTTTGTTATAAGTTAAAATTAAGAATGAAAATTTTCTTTTACGGTCAAAGGCGATGACTACCGCAACACAGTTGTTACTTTTGCGGGACCATCGTTTCTATTTGTTTGTACTACCTATTATGTTGGAACAGTTCTAAATCTATACTTATAACAAAAATAATAATAATAAACAGTTTATTTCCTTATCATATGTATTTTTTTTATGACGTCATTATTTCTTACGTATTCTTATTATTTATGTCCACAGAGGCCTGTTTTTGCAAGATCTGACCTTCGTACACGTCGGCAATCCCGATTTACTCCCCTACGCCCCGCGGCTTTCGAGATTTCGTGTTGAGTGACTATTCCCTTTTTAGGATTCCGTACCTCAAAAGGAAGAAAGGAACACTTATAGGATCACTTCCTTGTCCGTTTGTCTGTCTGTCTGTCAAGACCCTTTTTCTCAGGAACGGGAAGACATTAAAATTTGAAATTAATACTGAATACTGAAGTCTGCGGTCCCTTGAAGCTGTGAAAAAATCAACCCTCCAAGTGAACGCAATCAAAATATATGGGCGTTTATGTCACTTTTCCCATACATTGGCAAGGGGAACTAAAACCTATAGGGTACTTCCCGTTGACCTATAATCATGAAATTTGGCAAGCAGCTACATCTTGTAGCACTGCAATGCCAGTGACCTATCAACCGCCCGATGAATCCATGAAATGTTAAGAAATTCGTCTCTATCTCAAATATACCTAAATAACCAAGGCCAAAAGCGTGTCAAGACACGCTTATACAGAAGGATTTCGTAACTGATACGCAATAAAAGTATTTGTTAAATAACTTCAATAGGTGTTGTCTGATTTCGCTAAAAATAATTTTCCTAGTGAGTTTTTAGCATGTTATATCAACATGGAAAATTTCAAGTCTCTTCATCTAGTAATTTGGAAATCCTAGACGGAGGGCCCCGTATAGGGGTTCCTTGTGTCCTACCTACGGAACTGCCATCCCATTATCCCAGTCAAACAGAACCGTAAAAATACAGTATATTTTTGAATATTTATTGAAATTATTGATGCATACCTACCCGGGTGGTGAGCTTGGTTCTGGCATTGTATTTGTATCGTTAAAAGAATACCTGAAACCAAAAAATATATATTAGCAAATTTAGTTACTATTAAATTTTTGTTCCATTCATAATAAGGTATAGTCGACCAAGAAAGTGCTTTACCATTTTGGAGGACAGCTCCTAGTTAAAGAAAATTTTGCTAGGGATTATTGTTAGAAATTACGTAATGAATAACAAACAAAAATAGGCCTTTTAACTAGTTGACGTGCAAACGACATTCGACCTCAGGTTGGCAAACCAATTTCTTGGTCGACTGTACATTCCATCTCTAGTAAAATTAATTTACTTTTTTGGACTTGTCACTGTTGTGTTTTTCATTTTTGGATACTGTTAATAGCTCGTTGTAACGAACTTTCACTCAAAAATTTATAATTAACCTAAGATAAAGAATAAAATAAAATGTATACTTAACTATGGCTTTTTAATTTATTTAAATTTATAGTGTAAGATCTGACATTAAAAGAATCTGGAACCTTTGTTAAAATTTATGTAACTTTATAAAAATATACATTAATTTGTTCATCGAGTTGGAGTTAATGAGACTTAAAGGTACTTCTTATATTACATAAGTTATCATAATATAAACTTTTTATTTTTCACAAATAGGAATATTTATTTGAAAGGTTATTAATGGGTCCAGTTATATAATTGAGTTTGAAATATCCCTAGACCGTGTTGAGGTGTGTATACAGGAATAATAGTATTTTAATGGGCCAATTTCTAAAATTTCCGATTAACTGTTTCACATTTTAGTGTGCTTCCTAATTTAATGTGAAATATTCAAATTTTCTACATTCATAAGAACTTTCCTTGGACTTAAAGAATAATAATAAAAAATGAATAAAGTGGTACAGTAATTCTCAACTTATGGAGTGGCTGAGGGTAATGTGGATAGTAATTATATATAGAGATAAAACATACTCTAAAGAATAAATACACTATTAATTTTAATATCTGTGCTAACACCAAAAAGTATAACAGCCGCTCCATCTATCATGTATATCATCAAGGGAGTTTTGAGTTTAACTCTCTTAACCTAATGCGAGTGGTGAGACTACCTATGTTACATACATATATGTTACTAATCTATAGTATAATTACATATTTCTGGGCTTGCTTAAATAATAATAAAAAATTATTTATTTCGAAGCAACAAACGGCTTATACAAATTGTTTAATACGACGAATTGTTTAATTCGACCAGAGAATGTAATTTATACAAATTACATTCTCTGGTCGATTCGCTGTTTATCGCCAGCTTGTCATTAATTTCAGAAAAATGACGGGTGATTCCGTCAATAAAAAGAAGCCTAATTAGCTGTCAAAACTTTATCCAAAAAATACGATATCAAAACTGTGAACTCACTTTTAAACAAAAATAATACAAACAATATATTTCGAATACGTAATGACCTCCTCGTTTCTAAATACTTTCATATTGACATTAAGACGGTACATTTTCCGAAATATATAAGTCTGCGACATTGTTAACTTGAAAGTGAATACTGTCTGAAAACGTGACCAGCTCTGAATAAAATGTTTAGAAAATAACGTTTACAACGAAATGATTTTTTTACTGAAGAGCAGGGCCGGCCCTACCACAGGGTGAACGGAACGGCCGCTCCAGGCACCGAGTCCCAGGGGACGCCTCAGTTTGGGGCGACTTAATATGCGATTGTTTTAAACATATTTATTGGAATTTTAATTGGATGAAAGTCATGTGACATGCCCCTTAATTGGACTGAACAAGTAAAATGTAACAATACACATTTTTTTCTTAATGTATTTTCCTCTTAAAACTGGTCTTATGTTAATAAAATTGAACCGTTTTTTATACCAGCGTTAAACCTGTCCATCAATTGGATTTTTACTTGGATGAAAGTTGTGTGACATCATTCTAATTGGAGGGAACGAGTAAAGTATAACAAAATAAGATTTTTTTAGTTACATATTTCCTAACATATTTTCCTCTTATTACAATTAAGTTTTAACTTAATAGATAGAAGATAAGATAAACTAGTAACAATTATATGTTTTGTTTATCCAGGCTCCTCTAAAACAAATGCTGGTAAATTTTCCCCAAACAATTGCCTCATAAATCTTTATTACGAAATAAACATTGATGACCTAGATATCTGCAACCAAAAATTGTCTTACTTTCGAAAATATTAGATATATACGATTAGATTATAAATAGTAATAATAAATAATAAATTAATATATACAGGACTATATGGCACACGGACGTCTGTTCCTAAGATAGACAACTTAATGCCTGTGTTATAGGTAACAGCCGGCTGTTATATACAAATATTTTTTTTAGATATATATAATTACATACAAATGGATAATACACCCAGACTCGAGGTGGGAATCGAACCCACGACCCCCGGAGCAGAAGGCAGGCTCGACATCCCTATCTCTCTCGTCGCACTGAGCTTATCTCAGAAATAAGCAAATAGAAAACGTTCCTAAAAACGGTTACTAGTGAGTTGTTTTGTTGAATCTATATAAAATACTAACGACTTCGTCTGCATAAAATTAAACTTGCGAGAGCCTTTAGACCTCTCTAATCCAGCCCAATCGCAAATAAAATCCAGTCCGTTCTTAGCGGACGTCGAGCGAGCGGACCGTGTAAGTTACTTCTTTGTCTGTCTTTGTATGTCATGCAGTTTTCGTGTTTTCGTGTTAGGTGACCTTTCGCTTTTTGAATATCTATATCTATAATAATATATAAATCTAAGGAATTTGTTTGTTTGTTTACTTGAACGCGCTCATTTCAAGAACCATTTGCCCGACTTGAAAAATTCTTACAGTGTTAGGATAGCCCATTTATTGAGGAAGGCCATAGGCTATATATCATCAATTTTCACCTAATTTTACGCGGGCGAAGTCGCGGGTAACAACTAGTAATTATATAAGATAAACTTGACTTTTATCTATAGGTAGAAATGAATCTGAAAATATTTGCTGTTCTTATGTCAGAAACCTGAATTAATCAAACCATATTAGATTCCCGTACAGGAAGAAGTAAACACAAAACGCCGTACAGTCATGATTGATGTTTGAGATACGAGGCTCCCTACGTAGTCTAGTACAGGAGATCTATCTTCTTCAAACTGTCAATGATCGATGCGGGCTTGTTAATATCGTATGTGTACGCGATGTGTTTGTCTGAAAAATGTGTTTATAAAACTAATTTGTCATTAATTGATTTAACTTTTTACCCTTTCAATTTTTAACAACGATAATGCTTTCTTTGAAAGAAAATAATGGACGGTCACGTGATGAAGGTAACTGAAAATTTTCTTATTAGTAAAATGATTACTGAGGGCCTAGCGCGAACATTCTCGATAGTTTTGTTTACTTTTACGTTTTACATAATTCGGTTGCTAAATATTGCTAGCACGTATGAAATCAGAACTCCCACGTATCGAATCCACGACGTTGTGGCCATGTTAGTCGTGTAAAATAGAAGCACAAACCTTTATGTGACATTTCGTTTCGAACGTAAAAGTATGTAAAACAATCGAGAATGTTCCTCATAGACCCTCTTATAACAATTTCAGTCGTATTGCGTTTTGATGTCTAAAGCTATTGTGAAGCTGTAAAGCGATATTTTTATTTTATAACAATTAGGCATTTAAAATACTAGCTGTGCCCGCTACTTCGTCCGCGCAAAATTAGATGACAAATTTGAGCATGATGGCATATAGCCTTCCTCAATAAATAAGCTATTTAAAACTAAAATAATTTTTCAAATCAGGCCAGTGGTTTCTGAGATTAGCGCGTTCAAACAAACAAACTCTTCAGCTTTATATGTTTTATAAATCATAAAATATTTATAAAAAATGACATATTAAATAACTTTATAATTTTGTATAGAAGCGTTAATGCCGATAACTGTATTTGAAAAGGATTTTGCGGTATGAATACAGTTGATACCATAATGCTCACATCAAATTATAGTAAGTACTTAATGTATTGACAGGTAATCCATAAATTTGTATATATCCGAATGGGTTACCAGTAACGGATTTGGTGTTACTGGCTTTAATATTGTTTTCAGTTATTATCGGTTAGTTCGCGCATAGTTAATTGATTTTATGGTTAGAAATTATTGCGATATTTGAACCAACGTCTGTTTTGGGAAGTTGAACATATGCTGTAATAATACAATGGCCATGAAATAATAAATGAAGCCAAACTGAGTCACTTATGAAGTTTACCTTTGGGTAAAGTTCTGCGATTGGGACTCGGCTAAAGTCTCAACAGCTCAACCGGGTAAAACCGGTTTAAACCGCAACTACGCTGGAGTTGTCGCACCCTCTACACTGATTCGCGTTGAATTTAGGGAATATTAGAATATTCCCTAAATAAATAAATAAAGTATTCATACTTTATTTTGAATTGGAAATTAAGGTTCGAATGCACAAGCGAAATAATTATCATTCTCGAGTTTACATTGTACTAGTTTGAACGTATATAATTATCTGTGTAAATATTTTAATTTAATTTGAATATAAATTTATCTCGTGATCCGTGTAAATAGTTGTAAATAACTTGAATATTATGTGGGGACGTGAACCTGTTTAATTTCACCCTACAAACGTGTTAACTGCTTTTACATGCTCAGTTTTTATACCAAATAGTGTCGTGTTTTTTGTTTTGTGTCCTATTTACCTAGTCTTCAGAATGCAAACGCGCCGTCACTCTCCACAGTGGTGAAGAACGGCGGCTATAGAACATAAGGGAACCTAGGCCAAAATGACATAACTGTTGAGTCGCGTCAGTATTGAGTACGAGAGAAGAGTTCATGTGGCGCCCCACCGTGGCGACGTGGTCCTTGTTTTTTTTTTTTAGCGCCAATGACATTTGCTAAAACGACGGAGGCAAATATTTCTGTAATAAAACAATATTTAAGAAGCTAATGACATAACGTTCTTCAAATTTGACGTACAGCACCATTATTCAGATATATAAAAAATACTATGTTAATCCACTCCATTGTAGAATGAGAGCAACGGCCTGCCAGTATTTCGGCATCATTAATTTACACAATGACGTCTCCAAAATTCACGAAGCGAGAATACGATACGAAATGATATTTTATGCCTTTTTATAAGCGATTGTTGACTCCGAGTAATATGTTATATGAGTACTCTTTATAGATTTTCTCTAGTCTCATTTACTTGTCAATATCTAATAGAAAAAGAAATTCTGAATTCATATTTATTTTTCAAAGTTTCGGCAACGCAGTCGAGCCTTTTAGCGGTCAGGCTCGGTTCCAGCCTTCAAAAAAGGTGGTGGGCATAGCCATCCGGCTCATCAAGCGGTACTTTCATCAATTTCACTTTCAGTTTATCAAGCGGTCATTCTCTATAGTCACAGATTTCGCCTAAGTTTAAAGGACATTCAGGCCTTGCTGAGAAATGAAAGTATTCGATGTAGGCTAAATTAAAAAAAATAAACAATGTTCTCACACCGTATAATAAGATTAAAGTTGCGGTAAGAGTCGATGGGCGTTGGTTCGACTCTCCGAAGTTTTTTTCCTACCTTTTTTTAAAGTTTTATATTATTCCATTTTCAAATTAGCAAATAGAATAATATTAAAAAAAAATAGCCTGTTATGTCTCACCGTTAGGCAAAGGCCTCTACCCTATTAGACCACTCTCCTCTAACCTCAGCCATCCCAATTCACTCATTTCCCGCAAAGGTGTCCAATTCGTCGCGTCACCTCTTCCGCGGCCTCTTGCGCGGCTATTGGTGGGACAATTTTAAAACTCTATGAATAAAAATAACAATTACAAACTGCCGCGGGGATATAACGTATCCCTGAGGTATTCCTACGAAATTATTTAGCGTCTTCATCCTGTATTTTTCTGTTGTTCGTTTTGTATGTGGTTAAAGGCTACCTCAACTATAGATCATAAAAACAACATGTGGATATGCAGAAAAAAATAAAAATATTTGCTTGTATTTGACATTTAACTGATAGATTTTATGTTAACTTGAAGATTTAAAAGATATCACAACTCTATTAGTGTTCGTAATTCGAATTAGTTTGGCGAGCGTCAGCGCACAGTTTAATATTGTAAAATCAAAGGCTGTATGATGCACGCTCGTTGGGTCGTGCAGATGTCCATGGGCGCCGGTAGGCACTTCGGTGCCTGCTGCCTGCTCGTCTGCCCCCTTGTAACATTAAGAAAAATAATAATAACCTCGCAATGTTGCTTTAAGGCTATAAATAAAAAAGAAATATTTATTAAGGGTCTACAGTGAGTTTCATGATTAATAATCTTTAGTCACGTTACAATTTATAAAGAAATTGTTGTATAATAATGGGAAATATATGTACTACATTTTAAAGTTTTTTTTAATCAATGAAACTATATGATTAAACACTTATTATGCTATGTAGAACCAGAATTAAAATTAGATAGAATCAACACAGTTCAAAATTAGTTCAACACAGCATACGCCGTCATTTATAAGAAGGAGAATGGTCATGCACGAGATTTACCACTATCCTTTTATTAGGTGGTTCAACTTTTTCAAATCAAAGGTATGTTTCAAATCATTTCATAATTCAATTGAGCTTATTAAAGTCTATTTGAACCATTAATTCTATTGTTTTTTTTTTTAATTACAATGAGCAAACGGCCAGGCGGTTCATCTACGCAATTACCAACGTTACTGGCTATTTGAACCACCAGAAGGCTTGAAGACGCATTGCCGGTCTTTAAATAGGGATTTGGGGCTTTGGGAACTCTCACAAACCGAACGAAATGCGACAACAATACCATCACTTCACCACCCTTGCCGCCACTTCACGCCGATCTGAACACAAAAAAGGAAGATTATACAATAGTAAGTTTTATTTTTAAACAAATAATAATTAAACAACAACTATATTAACGTGTTTTTACACTAATTTTTCACATCATATTTAAAGTTTAATGAAAAAAAAAACTGAACTTAACAAAATGCATTTTTCTTAAATTTCGTAATGACAGAGAAACAGTTGCAAATTTCAGATTTTGTGACGGTTTATAATTAATTAGATGGATGTTTAATATCGAGTGTTTCCCCCTTGTGCTCTGATTGTTGACTATATTATGTCAGTTCCCTGACATATTACAGTCATAATACCATCACCTTTATTAAATACAATTATTTTAATTAGTTCAGGAATTCCTTGGCTCTTGAATGCGATGGTGTGCTTAACTCAATTTGGCCGATTTTTGAGTTAACCCCCTTTAGATCTAGATGTGCGATATATTCTGTTCCATATTTGTTGGGTTTTGAGTCATCACACCAGAATAAACAAAATAGAAATCTATAACATTTCGAAAAATACACGATTTCGTAAGAAGCTTGAAACAAAGTACACGAATTGTTAATATCCCTTTATACGCAAATAACTCATGGAACCTACAAGTTAAAATAAACCAATAATAAAATCAAAGTCAAAAATAACTTTCACATATACTCCTTTACAAGCGCTTGTGATCATCTTAAATATATACATTTTGAAAATCTTATTTACCAAACCAGACGATTAATTAGATGTCTACTATTTTGAACTACGGTACTATTTTGAGAGAGATAAAGATAGACCGAAACTTCTTTTGATCTCTTTCTTTCAGAGTGCCATTATTCTCATCACTAAGCCATGTCCATTAGTATATATTCATGAATAAATCCATGGAATGCTAAAAAATTCGTCTCTCTCTCTCTCTCTTTGCTAGATTTATGAGCTCATTTATCTGAGCTGTAGGTGTAAACAGCTTGACACAAACTTTACATTTAGACTATTATAATTTTTTACTGTTTGTTTGTTGAACTATATTTTTATTTGTATTTAGCTATATTTTATGTTTCTAGACTGTGTATATCAATTTGTCATTGAAGTTTTACGTAGATTGTAGCCCGTTGCGAAACACGCGGAAGGTCAGTTGAAAGGATTAATTCCCGCTTAGAGGCCATCCCTAGCTCGTTAAGTCTCGACCTTAAGCTGTCTTCCCGATATCTATTATTGGAACCAGATCCCTCTTCCTTATTTTCTATTACATTTCTCATAAGAATAAGAATTGTTGAGTATATTGTTTGAAAATAAATATAATTTTCATTAGAATTATAATATGCTTTTGTAAAAACAATTGTGATTGAAAGAAATACTTATTTTTAGTTACGGTAAACAAAAAAAGAATAAAAACAGACAACACAAAGAGGAGAAAAAAGTATTATCTATAATTTAAACTAGGTATGAACGGAATGACGTAAACTTGTCATGGAGTGTCGCATATATTGCGATGAGTCCGAATTCGCGATACTTGCTGACAAGAAACTAAAGGCATGCGTCCACGTGTCCACATCGTACGGCTCGGACGCAGCGTATCGAAGGGATTGTAGAAATCTTTGTATTGAAAGCCACACAAGTGTGTCCATTTATCCTCATCGTATGGATCGCATGAATCTACCCGTCGGCAATACCAGTGATAAAAATTGATACATGATAAGAATTAAAATAAGTAGAGCAAATACAGAAAAAAAACCATTACAATCAAAGTAACAACTAAGCAAAAGGACGCAAGCTCATCTTACCGTCGCTTCAAGGTATGAATATTTGATAAGTTGCCAACAATTCTACAAAAAGATAAAAGAATAAATAGCCTCTTGGACTAATTGTATAAACATTTATTCTACTATCACTGTTATGTGTTGATACTGCTTTGGTGCGAATAATACAAGAATATTGGCCATACTTGATATATTATGATATACCATTAATTAATTTAGAAGGAAAAAAAATTAATCTACCGAAATTTTATCACATCTTTGTCCGTTTACGGACACGAATAATGAATGAGTTATTTAATCATACTGGAAATCGCCGACTGATCTTAATTCGCCCAAAAACCTATTTCGTGCAACGACACACATTTTCTATTCACAGAATAATAAAATTTGACAATTAATATTTTTACTTCATTCTATTCTCTCTTATTTCAGAGAAAGTTTAAAAGAAAGGAAAAGTGAAGGGATAATTTAAAAATACTGAAAAATACAGATTTGTTTAAAGCATCATATAGATGATGTTTGACATTAGACCTTTTGACTGATGTGCTATAGAAAACTATTATTTAATAAAACATACGGCCAGTATCACATTTAATGGAAAAGATATAAAGGAGCTTGGTTAATTAATTGCCTATTAAGAGATGAGCCTAAATTCAGACGAGACGTCTGTCGGTCCGCTTGTTAAGTATAAAAATAATCACCGATCAGGCATCAAATGATCAACAGCTTCTTTACGATATCTTGCAATGAAAGGTAGTATGATCCTCAAATTGGTGATGACCAGGCGACCCTTCATGCCAGTGTTGCCCTTCGTGTCTTCAATAGGCTCTATTCTGTCAAACACTTTCTCTCCAGACCTGAGCTTAAGGTAACTGAAAAAAAGATGGAGATATTAAAAGAAAAATGAATAAGAAATCATATACGGACTTTTAATTAGGTAATTGGTAATAAAACCTCATTTTCCTTTGACTAGAAACGCAAAAGAACGAATAGCATCTTTTAATTTTTACGTAACGTTGACTTGGAAAAACTAAACAGAAAATTGAATATTTACTTGAATGGTAAATCGAAGTGAACTTCACGGTCTTCCCAAACGATATTCTTCTTTGATTTCGGCATTACCATTTATTTACTTTTAAACGAATTTGATATCGATCAAAGAGCTTATTTTATTTATTAGGTTTCCAACCTATTAAATTACTATTATTTTAGTATACCCAAGTTTACATATTTGATATAATAAGGTAAGTTCTAATTAATGGAAACAATATATTTACACGAAACTGATACTGGAAAACTGTTTTGATTCTTGTTACCATAGATACTGTTACGCCTAACTGCGCCGCAGATCTAAACAATTCTTGAAATTATGAAATAGTTTCTAATATATGTATGTATTTATATTTTTGAATAGTACTCATATGAACTACAGGTTTCGGACCCGTCCTAGATCCTTCTTCATGAGCTTAGTACAAGTATCACGGCAGTAATTTAACAAACATCTAAGTCCACAAAATGTGTCATAATTTGATTTTATCATCACATAATTTCAGGTGATATTGAGGTTAAGGATAGCCCATCCTACATTTCACCTGGAAACACCCTTAAAATTATTTAATACTATTTACAACTTTGGCAAAAAATACTCTGTATAAGAAGAGTATCCTTACCTCTTTCTTCCATGGAAATAACATAGACTGTGGTTGCTTTTTCTTTGTAAACAAGATGGCCGCACACTTGGCGCCAAAACGGTAACTCAGTTACGACACTGCTGTCAATTTTAAAAGCGGTAAAGCACAGATGACAGCGGCTAATTGATGGAAACATCTTAAAAGCCCAACATTATCGGATTTGTCTTCTTTTGTCATTTAAATTGTTACTAATTCTATTTTAATTTTGACATTTCAGTTGGACGGAAATTGTTTTTGCAATGTCGCGACTTGTAAAGGTTTTAGGGTGTAGTACATAATTTAAGGGGTCCAGAGACGTTAAATATGGTAATATTTTATCAACCTTTTAGTGATGAGAAAGTTCATCATTATAAAGGCATATGCTGGATTCAATTTTTATTCAATTAAAATAATATTTCAAGTCTGCATTCAAAGAGTTAATTGTTGTCAATTATCGCTGTCTTATTTTCAGTTTTTAATGTTGCTAGCTTTTGCATGCGGCTTCCCTCGGGTTTACTTTTAACTTTAAATGTTGTTCTTTCTTTCTTTTATATTTTATTTGAAAGGCATCCTCGTTTTCTATATGACTGCCAATGATTTGAAATAAAATATAAATGAGATAGGTCACAAAAAAGCTAACCTACGGGAAGTACTAATTCTACCAGAATCGATAATAAATAATTAATCATTACAAATATGTTCAATGAAAAGTTTTAGTAACATTAAGCACTTTACAAAGTGTGAAAGTCAGGTCAATACGAAGAACTGATCAGCCTGTATGACGCGTAGGCAGCGATCGTTAATCGTTAATAAATTTAATGGCACAGGCGGTTAAGGATATGTTACATAAAACGATTTAACGCTCGAGGCTCCATCAAGTTAACGATTCAACCATTAGACTCCATAAAATGCGGTTAACGTTTCGTTTTACGTTTTGAGGTCTGCTTTTGATGCGACCAGGATATGTTATTTATTTATTTAAACCTCAATAGATCATAGGTCCTAAAAATAAAGTACCTTCCTCATTTTTTTTATTTGTCTATTGTGTCCCACTGTTGGGCAAAGGCCTCCCCTTTCTTAATACATCTTTCTCTTTCCTGGGCCAATGTTATCCACAACTTCCACACAAAGTTCGCCAAATTGTCGCACCACATCTTCCTCGGCCTGCCGGGTCGTCGGCGGCCATTGGTGGGTATCCAGGAAGTCGCGATATAGGCCTACTTTTGCGGGTCCATTCGAGGCACATGCCCAGCCCATTCCCACTTTAGCTTTGCTGAATTCTTCCCTTCTATTACCTTCGTCATATTTTCATTTCACCTTTTAATTTTGCTTTTAACTGAACATCGAAATCTCGTGAAATAACTCAAAAATCGCCAGAGGGAACCGAAACTCATAATTGTTTAATTTAATTCCCAATCTCGGAATTTAATCCTTTCTATCGTTAAGCCTTTGCGTCAAAAATAATTTGAGATAAAAGAAATCGGGAATTAGAAATGGCCGCCTATTACCTTGCCGTCATTACGTTTTCTTACAAGTTGTTTCCTGCAGTTGATTTAGACTTTATTTTGAGCGATGTAGAATTGAGTTTTGCTTGGTTTTATTATTCGTTGTTGCCACGCTCATAATTGACTCTTATAATTAAGTTAGAGGAGTTCAGCAGTAGGTGGAGGCGGACAGATGCGTAAAATTATCCAATTAAAAGTATTAACGAACATTTGCATTTAGTCCTTTGCCCGGTTGTAGGATTGGTCTAATGCCGGCGCCAGACATAGCTCAACGTGTTTGTACATTTTTGTCCTCGGCAACTACAACGTACTACAAAACTTTCTGCAGTTACACAAAGTACACACACTACATGATCATTGAAATGATCATTCAAATGAAGCTATGTCTGGCTTCGGCATTACAAAGTAACAGTTCTCATATTTAAATATTTGAAATCTTAATCGATAAAATGTGATTTTTCTTTAAGTCTCTTTTATAAGAAACTTTTAGCTTTTGCAAAAATATAATATAAATAAATTTGGTTAGGTTTTTTTAGGGGGTAAAAGTCTTATTTAAATTATTTTGGGATCATCCATTGATTACGTCACACGTATTTTACATGATCTTATTATCGCATCCACTCTTGATAAAGTTGTACGCTTAATACAAAGGGAAAAGAAATATTAAGCATACTGGAAGTATTCCTTGCATTAAAAAAAAAATACTAGACTACCAGAAGTTTACTCGGAATTGAACAAAATCATGGAATTTCAGCTGGATAAAGTCACGATTCACAGCGACGTAAATTAACTAATTAGCGATGTAAATAACTGAAAGGTAATGAACAGTCAGTAAATTTTTCACCTTACGCCCATGAGACGGTAACGAGATGGCCAAGGCACGTATTTTGACTAAGGTCAGTCAGGAGTCAATGAAGTTAGGACATGTAGAATTTGAACGTGTAGAGTTTAATTTATTCTTCCCAGGTGAGTATGAAAACTATCATTCAAGTAACATGAGCTATACGTTTTACTGGAGCTAGACCGGGTCTTGCGGACGGACGGACCTACGGACGGATAGAATGAAACTATAAAAGTTTTTTATAGGACTACGGAAACCTAAAAAGGAATGTTTTAACGAACAAAGTGATTAAAATATCAACTTGTATTTATCAACGGGTTTCACTTTTCTGTGTTTCTAATTTTTTACGTTAGTATGTAAATTATAATGTCGGAGCTAGACAAAGCACAAAGTGTTTGTACATTTTTGACCTTGAAGTCCACAAAGTACTACAAAACTTTGTACAGTTACACAAAGTCCCCGGCTGCCATCCTCATACCATTCTTGAGAGCGTGCAATGTATCGTGAACATTGGGAAGCAATCGTCACCAAAATGTTAACGCGCAAAACAAGTCAACAGCCCGCGCCGCGCTGCCCCCGTTACATATCTTTAAGTTTTATTTACATTGCGGTTTAATGTAAAAATATTGAAGAAATTTGTTTCTGACTTAAAATCGCATTGGGACAGATAGTAATTATCATAGTATTCAGTTAAAAATGTTAAAAAAATTGTACATTTTAAGAAAAAGCCACGAAAAATTTCATCACTGGGTAGTCTAGAATCATCTGCTGAACCAATGGGATGCGTATCCGTATACATTTAATGTCAATTTTTTTTCTTTTTTAAATACAGTGTGTAACGAATAAATAAATAGAAGATTTTGTTATTTTACCTTAGAACCTCCATATAACGAAACCTCTTATAGCGAATCGCCATGGTTTGAAGGGTTTTATTCGGTATAAAGAGGTTTCGTTACATGGAGGTACTAATGAAGAATACCAAAATCTTCTATCGCAAGTATCAAAAAAATTTTTTCGTTAACACAACGCTTTTCATTTACTAGCCCTATTGACAGTTTCTAATTTAGTTAAAGACTAATAATACATAGAAGGTAACTAGCTCGTTTAACTACTAACAGCAACATTTCCTAAAGACAAGAATAATGACACATACATATATTCGGGGCAATAACAAAAGTTTACCGATGGATACCAATGGTAGCTATTTTTATTGCATTTTTTTATTAGGGCACAAACAGTGTACATAAGTCTTGAGGGACTCGCGCAATGTGGGTTCCGTACCATGAAGTAATACTTTAATAAGTTATTTTAGCATTAATACTTTTCGTAGTATTTCTTTTTATTTGTCACTGCAAATTCTTGATGCAGGAAGAAATTTAAAGTTTTTGATTTATTTACTATATTTGTTGTATAAGATTCTTAGCAAATAAGTCTCCTTAGCAAATTTCATGACTCTGGGTCAACGGGAAGTACAGGATTTAATTCTCTTTTCGAATGTACTAGTATAGGTATTTTATCTTTTGATTACGTACACTTTTATTAATTTAGCTTCCATTTTAATCTTTTGTATCGAGATATATTAATATAAATTGTACTTTCTTTTGTTTAAATTCCCCCCGTTGGGGTATTGTCGCACTCACTCCTAATACAACCTTTTAATTTAAGGTTAGTAGGAAGGGAAAAGGGAATATTAGACATGCCTAAAAAGTATTCCTAATATTCTTCTAAAAAAATACTGAGCGACTTTAATTTTAAATGGACTGTATATAAAATTTAGGCTTTGCTTGGCTCTAAATCTCCCCTAAATGCACTTGCCGATAGACGCGACGATAAATACAGCTACCAGGATGAAAGGGAATAAGAAAGCAGCTGTATGAGGTAAAAGAAGTACGATTATTTATATTAAATCATTTAATAAAATATCATTGTATTCTTGGAAATATTTTGAAACGATTGAACTCTCGCTTCAAACTGGAAGCAGTCCTTAAAACTTTGTCCAACTTCACGCTTTAATATCCAATTGGATCTACTCCATTTAACAAGACATTATTTAATATTTTTTCTTTGAACAAGTATAAAATACGCAGGTTTGTATTATTCTTGCATACAACGGTATAATTTAAGCTGTTTTGTTTAGATATTAACATAAACTCGTATAATTAGTTGAATCAGTTTAAGAATTAAATTGGAGTTTGTTACGTATGGGCACCTGTTACGTGTTTTACTCTTTTCAATTGTGCCAGAGACACATTTTTCCAATTAGGCCGAATCGATAAACAAATATCGAATGTTTGCATAATTTGATTGAAAAGGTATAAAAACGACACAGTACACAAACACGTGGTTGGGCTGTTTAGTCGCGGCGCTAGGTGAACTTAAGTAAGCATATTATGTAAGGACCGTATTCTGTGAATGGTGTAGATTTCCTTGGCGACCGTATATGAATATGTTACAGGCTAAAACCGATTTTAGGATAAACTAGTTTCGCCTAGACCGAACCGATTCGTCCCTTTACGTGCTACGCTTGGAATTTTCTCCTTATCTAAATTTGTATCACTCTGTTTTTACACGCTTTGCCAGTCAAGTTACTTGTGTGTAGAAATAAATTATCATTTAGGAGTATGAAAAATAGCTAGTAGCCGATTCTCAGACCTATAGAATATGCGTATAAAATTTCATAAAAATCGGTCAAGCCGTTTCGGAGGAGTACGGTAACTAACATTGTGACAAGAGAATTTTATATACAAGATTGGCATTATACCGGAGCCAGACATACAGCCAGACATAGAACAAAATGTTCGTACATTTTTGACCTTGAAGTCTCTAAAGTTTATAAAATTTAGTGAAGTTACACAATATCCCCGGGACACACTACAGGATCATTGAAATGATCATTCAAATGAAGCTATGTGTGGCTCCGGTAATATAATTGTACTTCTCCATCCGCGCAATTTCCGAAAAATAGTTAATAATAAATGTCCTGCAATTATATTAGCTGTTAATCGAACTGCTAAAGTTCCTGGACGAATAATATTACTAGCCTCTAATTAAGTTTATTTCTTCTTCTTCTGCCTCATTCGTTCCCTCATTACTGAGGATCGTGGCTCCTCATTGGTAAAAAAGGCTCTTCCTACAGTTTAGGTAGATCGAATTGTCATGTTGGAAGACCGCTTATAAGTTATTATTTTATCCTTCAAGCAAAAAATGCACAAAAATTAAGTGCCCTTATAATATTTATATGCAAAGTTATAAAATTGAATTTTTTAAATATTTTTTATTAGAAACTGTTGTATTTTGTACAATTAAAGCTGCGAATTCTAATCTACTTAAATACGTAGAGTAGAAAAGTAGTAAGATTCAACTGCCAGTATTAGTTCCAACAAGTCCTTGGAACCCTCCCCGTGATGAAATTACTAGATTCCGATTGGAAAATGGAATCATATCATGGTTCAGTTTTTGTATTCACAATTAATAGTCGTTAAACTGAACGATAAATATGAAATCTCATTACCAAACCAAATTCAACCATCCCGTAATATAGGAGTTTTGTAATAAATATATTAATATTAAATTAATTGTACAAGAATCTGCTATTCTGATAGAGCTGTGTTATTCAAAGTGTGGTTGTTAAAACCCTGGGGGTCAAGGAGACTCTTGATGGGGGTTGATGGGGATGGTTTACGCATATGGTTTATGCATTTTGGTTTCTTATTCGTTTGTACAATTTTTCTTTCGTTTGCAACAAGGATAGAACTATAATATTATTTCTATATGAAAATTATGCTATTGCTTATTTCATCGTCATTATCCGTTGCTCTATCCCATGGTTGAGTGTAGATTTAGATTATAGGCTGGAGAAATCCAAGTCATCCCATGCTGCGATGTACGGGGGGCAAAAAGGGTGACGAGATCCAACTGGATACGATAGGCGAGAGACAGGAGATTGGCAGAAATGAAGGGAGGCTTATGCTCAGCAGCTACTGTGAGACAAAGATGTAAGAATAACCTGTTTGTATTTTACTATTTACTACGAATATCAAATAAAATAATTGATGTTGTCCTTGTCAATATAAGTCGACAAGCGCCCACGTCTCGACACGGTTAAGACAATGTTATTTGCTTGCATAAACGTGCAGCGTCTGTAACTGATACAATCTAGTGTTTGTTTTTTGCACGGAAGTTTGTTCAAGTATGATTGCCATAGAAACGGACGAGAAATTTTTTTGCTCTCTGGTCTGTGTAAAAAAAAAATTAATAGATACTTGCTCAATGTGAACGTAATTATGGGTGGTCACAAAGTTGGAACTACAAATGTTTAAAATGTATAATAACCAACATAAAAATTATTGACTTCTAATCGAATTCCTATAACTAAAGTTTATTTCAAAATAATTGTAGGTTACGCCGGCGTTATTAGCTTGGTTTTGTTTCTATGAATTACCACTGCAAAAACAGGTTTACAAAACAGTACGGTCAAACGTAGATAACTTGACACCCAATCTAGAAACTGCACAAAGCTATTTTACCATATTTCAAGCTGACAGCAATTTTGCTTCATTTTATCTAAATATGAATATAGGCTTAGACGAAGGTTAGGTTTAGACGAAGCATGTAACGAGTTGATTAATATAATAAGATGAAGAAATGAAAGACATTGGATAAGAAAATGAAAATGCTTGTATTAGCAAGCATCGCAACGCTTATCCCACAAGCACTCGTGCTCTCTATACAGTTGCACAAGTTTTAATATTCCATCCCTATTGAATTTTCTTGCCATTGTGGAATATCTTACCAAGAACAAATACGCTAAACATTCTACGAATATGCGCCAGCGATGTGTTTACACGCGTCCTCACACTGGTGCAGGGATTGCAGACCACGCGGGCGGAGGTCACTGGCTTGAAAAATAAACTGACGCTCTATTCCTGCCAGTACTGGCAGCCAGCGCTGGCTAGTCTTGAAAATACGAAGCCAATAATAAGCCTAGCTCCTTCTAAACCTAGCTTTACTTATTCGTAGAATACTTTATGTTTAGAAATTGATAAGTTTGTATAGTAATTTTAAGTGCTCAAAATAAATATAACTTTACTTAGTTATACAAGAGATCGACTGGTGGGCGAAATTCGAACACAATTCTTTAGATTTCCGTACCATTTTAATTAATTTATAACGAAATTATTTTTGTCAATTAATATACCGAAGGGTCCGGTCGTCATGATTACGCTTTGACACAGTCTTATAGTAAAATGTATACATGTACGAGTAAATCGTTTGGCATTGGTTTGCATGTGGTTTTATTTTAATAATTTAATACACTTATTTGTTAAATATGTTTTATAAAAATATTGACATTCGCACACATTCGTCTATATAAACAATATTGAGCCAAATTACATACAGTTCCGTCCGCGTAATATTCATGAAATGGTACCGAAAAAAAAATTTGCTTGACGTATAGATTTCATTTTTAGCCAAAACCGACACAAAATGTATCCAAAACTTAACATGATGATAACATATTGGCAATCGTTCAAGATTAGTACTTTTTAGCATCAAAGTTATAAATACTACATAATAGTGTATTTATAACGTGTTGATTTTTATGGTTCCGTAGTCTTACCAGAAACCTTTATAGTTTCGCTCCGCCCTTCTGCCCGTCCGCAAGTAGGATTTCCAATCTATTAGATCTAGATAGGATATGTTAAAGATAGGATATCTAGATAGGATATGTTAATGTTATATAGTAGTTTTTGATAGGATATGTTAAACTTCATAAAGAAAATTATTTTTGCGCCATCAAACAACAACTTTTGAAGTTATTTAACAGTTACCTTTATCGGGTAAGATTAGTAGATACGGAACCCTTCAATGTAAGCGTATTTTGACACGCTCTCGGTCACTTTTTAATTTTTTGTGACATGACGTATATAAAAAGATTACCGAAGAATAATAAATTACCTAGCAGCAGAGTTGTATTAGGTACAGGCATACGTATTAAAATTAATTTTTCAAATAGGTGTCACGTACACGATTGTTGCTAGATAATGATACTTTTTGAAGGTCAGAAATAAAGCAATTAGATGTTATCAATAGCAGACAAATAGTATTATACTGTAATTCTTATCTTTGAACGAAATGATTTAAGCTTGAGGTTAGTCCTGATTATGAAGTCTAAATTGATATAAAATCAAGTTGTCATTCTGTCCATACCGTTTTGGCCATGGCGAACGCAAACTCCATGGTACTTTCTTTTGAAAAATCTTTCCATATTGCACACGTGTAGGCATGCCGTCAGTATATAATGTAAAGTTGATTTTTATGAAATTTGAGTTCCTTAAGCTTTGGTTAAAGTTTAGCACGCCGTTCATGATTTAAGTTATTTTCTAAGTTAGCAGGAGCCGGACATAGCTTCAATTGTTTGAACACTTGTTTAATCACTGTGTGTGACACGGTATTTACATATTTGAAACTCAAATACTTGACCCTATGTCTAGCTCCTTCTTAACCTCTAGCCTCTACCTACTAAAAGCCTTCAATTCTTGGCCTTCTCCAATGAGAAGTTGGTGAATGAGTATATAGATGTTCAAGTAATATAACGATCTCAGTTGAGGGATTCGTGAGATTTAATTGAAGATAGATTGCGATAAATTATAGGTTCTATAATTTAAATTCCGATCAGTAGGTTAACCTTGATTAAAGACAAATCGATACATAGGCAAAAAACGAATTTAAAAGATTATTAGATTAAGGTTAATACCACGCTTAGACCAATATATTTCCTTTAAATTTTGTGCTTAAATACTGCTCTTTGGAGTCACTTCACTTAAGCATTATTTTAATTAGAGGTAGCGCCATGCTTGTAGCCGAATTGGGCCGGTGCCTCCGGGTACCAGTACTTCTTTCTTACATAAGATCGGCGTGAAGTGGCGGAGTGATGGTATTGTTGTTGCGTTTCGTTCGGTTTGTGAGACTTCCCGGTGGCCTAAACCCATCATTAAAGGCCGGCAACGCATCTGTTTCTGCTTCCTGGTCGTGCAGATGTTAAGTAACGTTGGCATTAATAACGAAGGAGATTTATACTTCAGAAAAGATTGCTGTAACATCATTAACAATATACTATTTAAACTCCTTTAGGTGTTTTATAAATAAGGGTGTGTACAAGTATTGATTGCCTACTAGCTGTTTCCCGCGACTTGGTCCGCGTAAAACTTAACTTGACCTTAGAACTCCTTAATCTGACCGTATTGAGAAGTACATTTTTAGCGGAATTCTATTAACTGTACACTAACTTCCTGACAAATTTTATCTTAATATACGTCCTGTGGTTTGCTAGATTCCGATTTAGGTGACTTTTCGCTTTTTTATTACCTGTTGCGTTCGAAAGAAATCATCACAAATTAACGAAGAGTTTAGACAACCGGGAAGTCTCACAAACCGAACGAAACGCGACAACAATCACATCACTTGACGCGACAGCATTGCCGCCACTTCAAGCCGATCTTATATGAGAAAGAGGTACTAGTTAATTTTAGAACATTATTTTTAAATACGGGCATAAAGTATGATCTTATTTTATTCCGAAACTAGCTGTGATCGCGACTTCGTCCGCGTAAAATTAGGCAAAAAAATAGAATCAATTTTAGCGTCATGATAAATAGCCTATATGATTAGCATATAAAAACAGTTATAGGGAGCCAACCTTAAGAGATAGACATATGCTGTCGCGGACTTTTATTTAGAACTTTTAAAGGGGAACTTGTATATACAAAGTGAAATATAGTATGATAAAAATGTTTTATGGGGTACTACATAAGTTTAAAAGACATGAATAACATTTATAACAGTCAAGACAGTCCAAGTAGTAAATTAAATTAATTTATTTTCAGTCCTGCTACAAGTGTAATCAAAAAGGACACAAGGGATTTTACTACAACGGGATGACTTTCGTCTTCTTGCAAAAAAATAACTAGAAATTGCGATTTTAGCAAGCAAATAGAGTGCTAAGTAGTGGTGGCGGAAGTATGTCAATTAAACTCACTATACTACTAAAATATTATAGAAAATACGTGAAATCTTCTCCTTAAAAAGTTCAAAAAGATAATAACTCTTTTCCCAACATATATTTCAAGGACCTCTACCAGTACGTTTGACGTATTTAGACGTCCCGCTCGGTTAACAGGTTAATGAAAACCGCATTGAAATCCTTTGCATAGTTAAAAATATCCAGACGTACATACAAGCGACTTCATTTTATACTAACTAAGGATGTGTGACATATGAATAGAAGAATAAAATAGTAAAACCAACTGGCAAGGTTATATCACACAACGCTTTCTCGTTACATGACAATAACATGATAACAATGTTGTTAATTACAATAAAAATAAGTCAATATTTACTAACCATTTAAGCTACTTTGGATCACATTATCACGAATTAAACATTGTGGTATCGCTAATATACACTCATTGTGTGAATTTCTAATGGATGTTGATATAATTGTTATATAAATTGAGTAAAATATATACCTACTTATATTAGTGAATGGTAGACGTCGTCTTACCTGATTTACGGTCGTACTAAAGATCCAATACGGACGGCATCTAATGAAAGTATTCCAAAGTAGCGATCTACTCTGGCATTTTAAAATATTTCTTAAATATTCTTTCAAGTTTGCCTTTCTTTCTTTTTTTCTTAAACCTACCTAGAAATATCTTAAATAAAACAAAACAGATAGGAATCAAAATGACCTGGCAATAAATAAATCATTATCATGCGGATGCATTCGCGTAAAACAGCTAGTTGTACATATAAACATTCTCCTTGAACATCTTATTGGAAAGAAAAGTGACAGTTTATTTGTAATACTTTCGCGTGACACTATATCCATGTGCAAACTCATCCCATCTACAATCGCTCAGCGGCCATCTTACTTTACGGAATCTTTATACTAATAGTTTCTTTAATTATTTTACGACCCCGATAAGGAAAGTTTCTGATCATACACGAGAGACGCACAAAAATTGGAATACCACATCGGTAATGAATTAAATTTTCGGCCCTTAAATTCCGCGTAGTGCACAAGTTACTTTAGTATCTATAAATTGAGTACTTTATAAAGAAGCAAGGTCGTTTATAATTAAAATTTATAATACTTCCTGACGTCAAATTGTTTCATTATTTGCCTATTTCACCATCAATTTCCACTGCAATATTATTAGCTTCTACAATTAGTTGATATTCAGGATCTGATTCCATTAAACCGGTCACCTCTATTTTCTTTCTATCGTTACCAACATTTTGCTCGATTTCAGTTATTACCTGAAATGCAAGATATATTCAATGCAATATTTTAATTCTCAAAAGATTAGCATATATTATATAGATAAAGGAAATATTTCATACGGATTAGCAGTTAACTTAATCGTGATAACTTAAAAAATAGAGTACGGAGTAATAGTTTCCTACCCTTTTTAGGCGGTCAGAATCCCTTAATTTGGCCAATTCCCGAATAGAGACATTTTTTATTTCATCTTCTTTTATAAGACTCCACTCGCAGATGCGTTCCCGGAATAAAGAGGAAACCACACTTGTAGCCCTACTCTAACAAGAACTCAACAGTCAGTCACTTCATGGCTTCAACACGCAATCACTTTACTTGATTCAATCAAAACGTTCATCTCGACAAAAGCTACCACTATTTTTTTAAATTATTTTAATATTCGTCTCTAATAAAAATGAAATTTATTCAGGCAATTACGCGTGACGGCGGACAAATTACGAAAGCGGGGCAATAGTAATTTTTAAGCAAAATTTATTCTGTTCAGCTTGCAAAAACAATATAAACATGGAATTTTAGAGTGGAATTAATTAAACAGAACATCGAAGTGGGCCACCGAGCGCAAAGAGTTGTACGAACGGAGAGAGGCATATACCCAACAGTGGGAGAGGAAAGGCTGTGCGTGGCTATGATGATGACGTCAAAGTGAAGTCATGACGACGGTAAAACTATTAATTGTCAATTATTACAATGTCGTTGTTACAAAGAATTACTTAGAGTTCTTTATTAAGTGATAAATTATTGACCCCAATAATTATTTGTTTTTTTTTTCTACTTTCATTTATTTTGCTACGCCCAGAAATCGGTTCATGTGTGTATTACTCGTCTGAGGCAAAAAAATAAATTGAAATTTTCTTTATATCTTTAAATAAGCATATGGTATGCAAATCTAAAGATTTGTGGAATTTCGACAAAGAAACTAAAGAGACCATCTCAACTCTACAAACACCTTAGAGTCACTAAGAGTCGCATCTTAGGAAAATCACGCGACGTGTTAGTCGTTTCTCTCCCAAACGACAAAGATATCATCGAGTTTGAATCACGACTTCATTTCCATAAGAGATTTATGTCAGGAGTGTTCACTTGGAAGGTTGATGTTTTCACAGCTTTAAGAGACCGCAGACTTCTATACTTGGTATTCATTTCAAATTTTACAGACAGACGGACAGACTGACAGACAACGAAGTGATCCTATAATTTTTCCTTTTGATATACGGAACCCTAAAAATTGAAACGAATTGTATCCAGTGATTTTTTGGTCATTAAAATTGACACAACGAATTTGCCTATTTTTTAACTACTTCCCTGTCCTTGTCATAGGTTGTCGCAATTTTCAAACCCCATTCTCCCATCTACCTTTATATCCTTTTACTCCATTCCTTTCCCTCACTGCTGTCTTTCTAATTAAAGGTAGCGCCATGCTTGTAGCCGATGTCAGCCGGCGCGTGCGGTTACCACTACCTCTTTTTTACATAAAATCGGCGTGAAGTGAGACTTTGTGAGACTTCCCGGTGCCCTAAACTCGTCATTAAAAGCCGGCAACGCATCTGCTCACCTCCTGGTCGTGAAGATGTCCATGGCCGTCTGTAGGTACTTAACTGCCTACTGCCTTGTAATATAAAATAAACAAAAAGCGTGTGATGTTGGAATTTCTTGTCTATCAAATCTATATGGAATCATTAGCCAGCTCCTGAGTCGCCGCACCGATAGAAGTAACTTAAAGAAAAATTTAATTCGTACGTCATTATACCGTATTTATAATTGAAATGGCCCGTCGACGCAATTGATAGGGTCACTGCCTTCCGCTCCTGGGGTTGTAGGTTTGATTCCCGCCTCGAGTCTGGGTGTATATAAAATAAAATATATATAAATAAAAATATATAAATATATATATTTTTACAAAAAATAAATATTTGGGTAAAAACAGGCGGCTCTCACCTATAACACAGGCTTTAAACTGTCTATCTTAGGAACAGATGTCCGTGTATCATATAATTATTTATTAATGTTTACTTATATTCACAATTGCTTAGAGCATGAGGAGATGTTAAGTTAATCAGTGTACGCATTTAATTCGACTAGGTTAAGCATTTCTTATCGCAACCGGGCGATAGACGGGTGACCTATTCTAACACTGCTTTTCCAATATTCGACCTCCTCCGTGTTTTGGACTGCACGTAAAACAGTGGGTTACAATGACTAAGTGATATTAGTCATGAGATCGTAGAGATTGTGGAGATTTCGACGATAACGTCAGACGGCAGTGGATCATCTTCACTCGCCCTACAGTCACCTCCTCTGGAGTTCAAGCGGACCCTGTTACTACACCGGAATAACGATAGATAGAAGAAGGGGCATAATTCCGTATTTATCTTTATTTATATTCACACTTGCTTAGAAAATACTGATTTCTCTAAGGTCGTATCGTAATCAGCGAGGTTTCGTCTAAATATTAAAAAAAATGGTATAAAGCGTTTGAACGTCCTCTTAGTTCAAATGCTTTAGAATTTGAAGTTTAACAAATTTTAAAACTGTATGAAGACGAGGAAATTCTCTTATAGAACTTTTTTTTAAATAGCAATGAAAGGCGAGCCAAGGCGCGTGAATTCAAAGCGAAGGCCTGTATTTAAAACGTAGTAAAATACCTTTCGCTTTTTTTTACCAGGGGCTTCTGAAATTTGACATTTTACGAAAGTAGGAAACTTTCTTTATAAGGGCCGCTTAATTTAATTGCAGGAATATTTGAATTTTTATTAAATCGTTCAAGTTTTATTCAATCATAAACGAAAGAACGGAGTAACTTCGTTATTTAAATTGCCTTGTTGGGTCTTCCGAATTAATAGATTGATTTGATTTGTCCACCCTGTTGCGAAGTTTATAGATAAACTGTAATAAAGTTACACAACTTTTCTAATTAGTAATCGTCTTAGTACTAAGGGTTGGCTCTTTCTTCAGTTTTAATTACAGAATGTTTTAATTGGATTCTTTCAAATTAACAGATTGATTTGATTCGTCCACTCTGTTAAGAAGTTTACAAATAAACTGTAATAAAGTTACACAACTTTTCTAATTGGTAATCGTCTTAATACTAAGGGTTGGCTCTTTCTTCAGTTTTAATTACAGAATGTTTTAATTGGATTCTTTCAAATTAACAGATTGATTTGATTTGTCCACTCTGTTAAGAAGTTTACAAATAAACTGTAATAAAGTTACACAAGTTTTCTAATTAGTAATCATCTTATACTGAGGGTTCCTTCTCGAGTTAGAAGTACAGAATCTTTTTAATAGGCTTCTTCAGTAGTTTTCTACTCTAATATTATAAAATAAAAAGATTTGATTGTTTTTTTTTGCATTGAGTAAACTCTGAAAATACTGGACCGATTAGAAATTTTCTTTCACCATTATTCATTTTGCCTGGTGAACATAGGCGATAAAACTCAGATAATGTAAATTCACGTGAGAAGCCGGGGCGAGGCGCTACTACTTTATAAAAGACCAATCTAATTATGTTTAAAGATCTTCTGTTAATAAGCAATTTAAAAAAAAACGAAAAGTTCTTACAATTTTTGGATCTCAGCCAGTTCGTATTAAAGTATCCATCTTATGTCAATGCTTAAATTTTCTAAAACTTTAAAAAGAAAATGGCAGAGCGGAGAAGCAACCCACGAAGAAGAAACTAAACCTTTTAAGTGAATTTACAGAATAAATACACCAAACCTTAATGTATATTATTACTAACACTTGTAAAGAAGTAAACCTCATCCCAAATATTTGACAAGATGAGTAAAAATGAGGCCCAAATCAGGCTTAAAGGCGCACACGACATTGATTGATAGCGCGACACAGCCTCAGGGAAATTAACATGATGCCTAGTATTTACACTCGACGACTACATGTCGTATCATGCGCGTTATCGTTGACTATAAAATTTCAGGGAAGAGGAAACTGTCGGTATCATTTAACGAAAATTGCGCGGACGGAGAAGTATGAAATTTGGCACAATTATAGTTTTTATAAAAGAGGGTGTGGTAATGGAATTTTGTTTTAAATTTAATAATGGACAAACGAGCAGCCAAGTGACTACCGACGCCCATGGACAACTGCAACACCAGAGTAACCGCAGATGGGTTGCCGGCCTTTGATAAATGAGTATGCTCTTTTCTTGAACGTCCCTAAGTCGATCCGTTCGGAAATACCGAAGCGGGCAACTGATTCCACAAAAGAATTGTGCGAGGTAAGAAATTCCTAGTGAAACGTACGGTTGTGGACTTGAGGACATCGATGTGATGAGGGTGGAATTTCAAATTTTGGCGAGATGTCCTGTGGTGGACTGCAGCTGCCAGTACTAAGTCGAACAATTCCTCGGAAGACTCCCCATGATAAATGCGGTAAAAGATGCAGAGTGAAGCCACATCTCTCCGCAAAGCCAAAGGATCGAGCCGATCGAAAAGAGCTTGGTTGCTGACGATTCGGGCCGCTCATATTATATAGCAGCTGATAGTTTGGCGCCTCGCCCTAAGGTGACAGCAGTACTCCATGTGAGGCTTGACTCCGAAATAGTTATTTCTTCAAAAGTCACAGAACCAATATGTTTTGATGTTTTTACTAACTACATTAGAGGTAAGCTCCTTGATGAAATAAATGTTATTTGGTCGTTAAACTAGCCTACTGCAACTCCAGCCCCTGAAAGCTAATGTGGAACTTTATCACTGTAATCTGAAACCGTCGGATTTAAGCGTGCGCAAAGTTTCTGTTGAATTTGTAAAATTCAAATATTGAAATTTGACAAAATCATTCAACGTTAATTTTATGTAGTATCTTACATAAATGTTAATTGGTCGCTAAACTAGCCCACTATAACTTCTGCCTCTAAAGGCTAATGTGGCACCTGCCCCTGTAATCTGAAACCGTCGGATATTAAGCGTGCACAAAGTTTCTGTTGAATTTGCAAAATTCAAATATTGAAATTTGACAAAATCATTCAACTGAACGTTTTTTTTCTAAATAATTTACATGTATATTTTAATTTCGTTATAAATGTAAGGATATATAATTGATAACTGTTTGTTACTAATCTAGGCTTTTTATTCTCTTTGCGATCATTATTTATATCGGACTGAAGGGTTGAAGTGTGAACTTTGATAGTTTCATACGATTTTTTATATATGTAGCATAGATATATAGAAACATTCTACAAAAATATAATTAGATGTGAGATCATATAGTTGACACATTAAATACACAATAATATAAGTTCTCCTTTTGTTCTCGCAGAGGTTTTTATACTTGAGTAAAGTACATTGTTTTCAATTTATATTATACTAGCGGAAAAGGCAGACGTTGTCCTGTCCAAAAGTAACTGACGAAACGTCGTATAGGTACTTTGTCAAAAACAGACCAAATAAGGACATGATTTCTAAAAGCCGTTATAAACTTTCCGTTTATTGATATAAATTTCCGTCTATTATCTTATGCTAAATATCCGGCTACATACATACATATACATATACTTATAATTTTCTATTTTGCCACAAAAACTACAGACACCAAAACAGAGATTTAAAAACCCTCGTTCCACAAGATGATACTAGCGAATCACTGCTTCCTACGTGAATAAATTTTTTTGGGTTGGGCCTTCTTGTAGATAGCGATTGTATAACTGTATCTCTATTCTAGTTCCATTAAAGAGGTCGTAGCTTCATTTGAAGAGAAAGAAAGATTATTAATGTGACTTTTGATGGATTCGTTTTCCTAAAATTTTCTATAATGAATAAGATCGAAACTTTGTACACCGGTCGAATCTATATATAAATGAATAGACCTTTCCCATAAGTGTAATAAGATAACTATGTAACGCTACAAGGATAGACAATACGTTTTGCAGAAAACTGCTTCTTACTTGTTCTGGAAAAGCAGGTCAGATTTGCGTTGATCAATGCCTTTTTAAACCGTATCCCTTTATTGCTTTCCCTGGGAAATGCTTTTACGAACTGCCCCATTCGCAAATGTTCCTATAATCTAACCACATTTAAAATGCATCGCACATTGCAGTAAAATGATCTTTCAAATATTTTTTTCTTTGTAAAAATATATAAATACATACATATAGATAATACGTCCAGACTCGAAGTACGAGGGAATCGAACGTTCTACCCCCGAAGCGGTAGGCAAGATCACTGGGATCAGTGTTTTAACTTAAATCTCAATAAATTTTATATGTAAAAAAAAACATTTTTAAAAAGTTTTTATTTCAATGTATACCACTAAATACAAAGTTCTCGTCAAGAACTTTCAAACGAGCCCAAACTCAATGTGGTTATATCGTTTGATAACGGAGTTCCTATGGCCTCCTTCCAACTCTATCATCATATCAGTTCCACGTCATCATAATATTGCATTGCGATCCGACATACATATATGTGAGTATAGACGTTAAATAAGTCAGGGTCATGAGGTATCTGGGATGTGTTGTGGTAGCTTCCATCTCTTAAACTTTTTATTTTGTATCCATAAGGTATCGTATGTATGAATAAAAAATGGCCAAGAGCGTGTCAAGACACGCTTATATAGAAGGGTAACGTGTCTGATACGCTATAAACGTATTTGTTAAATAATTTAAAAGTTGTTGTCCGATTTCGTTCAAAATTATTTTCCTAACGAGTTTTTAGCATGTTCTCTCAACATGGAAAATTTCAAGGGGGCCAATGGAGAAATACCTCAGCTTAAGTATCTGAAGACACTGCCAGTACCATAATGTTTGATAAATTTTAATAAAATCAGCAAATTTTTCATGTTAAAAGAACACGCTAAAAACTTATTAGATAAAATATTTTGAGTGAATTCGATCCACAACTTTGAAGTTTTTTAGTAAATTTTTTATCGCGTATCAGATACGGAACCCTTCTATGTAAGTGTATCTTTACATGCTCTTGGCCATTTCAATTAATAGCGTGCTGAAATTATGCTTACTTTATGAAAATTGATGTTTTTTTCTATTTTACAGCACGTACAATAAATACGCTATGGCCATTAGCAAATAATATATAAGTTGGCCAATCACGAGGTCAAATTCCCATGACAGTTACCATGATCACGCTTATACTACGTGACAACACTCAACTATAAGAACAAATCGTGTGTTTTGTCGCCATTAAAGAGATCTTTTGTTGGTTCGTTTTCTTCCGGATGCTCACAAAGGCTTTGTAGTTTATCTTTAACTCATAAGCGTCATTCCATCTTCCAATAAACCTTGACAGTTTTTTCTCAAGCCATCGCGTACCCAATTGTCACGTAGAACGAATTCTTATTTGTATATATATATCAATACGTGAGGCGAAAACTTAAGGTACCATTTTACGAAAATTACGCGAACGGAGGAGTTTGAAATTTGGCACAATTGTAGATCGTAAAGAGGAAGGTGTGCGAATGCTAATATTTTTTGTGACATGCCATATTAATATATAAATTATTAAAATGAAACTACACGCACACCAATATTATATTTTTGTTGGGAAAATCCGAACAGGGCATGCGCAAGCGAATCAAAGAAACCTTCTCTACCTATGGCTCTCCTAAATAATACAAATAGCCTTCCGAAGTATCACAAGTGCTAAAACACGACTTTCATCTTAATCTATGTGTATTTTTTTTCTTTTTTTATTTATTAGTTTGACATACATAGATAGCATTCAACGACAAAAAATATTATAATTATAAATTTATGCCGCTAACCAATACACGTATGTACATTTAGACAAAGTGTTGACGTATTGCTTATATTTATCAATAAGTGCAACACCAAAGGAATAGAATGATTTTTTGTTCACTAAATTGCTCGACTTTGATTAAGTTTACATACACACACAGAGAGTAAAAAATATCACACACAAACTGACACACGTAATTTGGAATAGTAAAAGTTATAAACATTGAATTGTCATTTAGACTAGATTTAAGTTTCTTTAATCTTTAGGGGCAAACCAGCAAACAGTTCACCTAAGTGACTATCAACGCTCACGAACACCTGCTCAGCCAGAAGGCTAGTAGATGCGTCCACAGACTTTAAAGAGAGGTTTAGGCCACTTATGACGGTCACAAACCGAACGATACGTAACAACAACCACATCACATTATGACGTGACAGCATTGCCGCTGCTTCACCATGATCTTCTGTGGGAAATAGGTACTGGTACTTGGACCTAATTCGGGACCCCCGGAGCAGAAGGCAGGGTCACTGTCCACTGCGCCAACGGGCCAGCCATATCCCTAAAAATACTTATGTGGTAAGTATGGCTTGGACAGTCTTAATCTATTAAACGTATTGAATCCACATCGGTCACTAACCCCGTGATAAAAGTCAATACCTACTGCTATTTTGATTTACGCGTTTAGTAGACACAAGGCCGTCAGTACAATGGAGCCTACGTGCTAATTGCTTGCTTAAAAGTGGGATGTAGCCTTTGTTTCAACATTATGTAACTATTAAGAGACTGACATCTGCTGTAGGTATGTATAATTCATCAGACATTAACAGACAGAAAACCACAGACAAAAAGGGTTTTTTTTTTATGAAACTACAAACAGAATATTCTAGTTAAGTTAACTGTATGAATACCTGACATTAAATTAAGAAAAAAATCGTATTAAAAACAATAATATTCAAGAAGAAGACCAGAAAACGATGCCCTTTATCAATGGGAGCGGGAAAAGGCCCTAAATGAATCTCGTTGAATAGCGATGTTAATTCTTTGTCTGAGATACGATATACTGGCCGGTTTTGTATCTTTAGTTGATTCAGTGAGGCAAGTTGATGTTTTTTTATATAAATGGTGTGTTTCTGGACCCCGTGTAGGCGATATGTTTAATGCTAGTTATTAAGACACTAGTTTTTAGTTACGAGACATGAAGACGTGTCTCAGCAAATAACAAGAAGAATAAACCTAACAAAGACATAATATACTTTCCATATCTTAATGTTGATACGTAGTAAGTAGGTATGTAGGTAAAAATGTGTAGGTGTGATGTAAGTAGATGCACCCTACTTATTTATACTAACTACATTATATGACAATGAACGATTATGTATCCTATTCCACTATTTACATACCTAAGTTTCGTTGGGTTGTGAGAGTTATCGGAGGCCCAAATCTGGCCGGCAACGCATCTGTGGGCCTCCTGATGGTTCATCGTCGGTAGTTACTTAGATGAACCGCTCAGCCTGCCCGTTTGCCCTAATATCTTAGAATCCTGGATTGGAACTTATACACTTAGCGTAAAATAATCGACGTTATTCGAAATTAACAACATTTCTATAAAGAATAATATTTATATCTCTTAAGTATTCTTTGATGGAAGAAAATGTGGCAATTTTATTTCTAATGGTTCGCTATCACTTGGGAATAGCCCTAAATTAGTAAAATACACGCTCATACCCTACGAATGACGTTTCGTTATTCGTAAAGTATAGGTTCATAATTTACGAACGACGACTCGTTTTCCCATGACACACTGCGTATAAAGGCCCGGCGCATTTTCACGTACGTCCTGATTATTTAATTGGTTTGTTGTCTTGTCTCTTATCTTCTTGACACGAGTGTCAATACGATATTTTAAATTCATTGAGCGTGCATGTTATCGTGCATAGCTAATGATCACTTCTGTCGACAGAAATATATTTAGGTCGAGACTATAAAATTATTACTACGGTTACATAATGTTCGTACGTTTTCATTGCACTTTCAAGCTTTTTGCGAATGTCGATTCGCAGTTTAACCGATTTTTTGTTTGTATAGTCGAAATCGAAGAAATTGGTTTGTCACGCTAAGGTCGAAAGTAGTTTGAACTTCAATTAGTTAAAAGGCTCATTATTGCTTGTTATGCATTGCGTTAATTTCTAACAATAACCTTAGCAAAATTTTCTTTAAGTAGGAACTGTGATACAAAATGGTAAAGCACTTTCTTGGTCGACTATACGTAAGTAATTATACACAATATGTTCTGTAGATTTTTTCCTTATTTTAATTAATAGTACGTCTTTATAGGTCTTGGAGGGCCAATTTAAATTTAATAAAATAACCTTTTAAGCTGTAATTCAGAAAAACTCGGTTAGCACTTAGATTTTAAAATCGTGTCATCTATACACAATTTATATATAAGTGAAAGGTAACCTAGTATGAAATCTCGAAAACCACGGGACGTATAAATATAGAATTCAACAGTGAGGTAGTTTTTAATTACTAGACATCCGCTAAGAAAGGATTTTTCGATAGTCTAAGGGCAAGTTTAATTTTACGCGGGCGAAGTTGCGGGAAACAGCTAGTTATGTATCAATATAAAAATAAACACAAAAATTTTACGTTGAAACATATAAGTAGCAAAATATTCGAACATCGAACTACGAAGATAACATATCCTCTCAAAATAAATTTTTCATAACGGAAATCAAATTAGGGCAGTCTACACTCTCCGATATAGTTTGTGTGTAAACAGTTGTCGATTCGAGACAATGACGTGTAGTGTAAACAAGACTTTTAGCAATAACAAAGCATTCCACGTAGAGCTGTGACGTATTTGTAAACATATCGAACTCTGATATCGATTGTTTGAACAATGAGTACATATTCAATATTTACTAAGACAAAAAGCATCGGTGCTTGATTTTAGATAATAATTAATGACATAAGTTTTATGTGATAACGGTGAATCATTTTTTAATAACTGGGGTTTAATATAATTAATTAAATGACAGATAGCGTCAAAAATACAGGAATTTTTTGACGTTTAATAATTTCATTTATTCCAATCAGTGATTTTATTATAGATAACATATACACTGATATATTATTAGAATGGAATAATAATGCCATTTTTTAAAACTGTAAAAAAGTTTAATTTAAACATAGGCAATGTTTAAATTAAGCTTAGCCGTACAATGAAATATGTAAAGTTAATTATTAACATTAAAAAAATAGTATTACTTCAAAACTTGGATTCAGAATAAATAATGTTTACTATTTTAAGTTTATCGATTCAATTAATCATGTAATTATAAATTTATCACGTATCTTTCTTATGATATCGCGTCTGCTCGATTAGGGCTGCAACATTTTTGTGTATAAATAATAGTTTATTGTATACTGTGATGAAAGTATAGAATTTTTATATAATATACTAGAAGTTTCTGAGATTCTATGTACTTTAATCGCAAAATTATAAACAATTCCTAAAACAATTTCTATACTTAAAAACACAGATTAATGATGTTCTTGATGAAAGATGGACTATTCTTCGCATTTAAAACAATGGGAGAAATATATTTTTACAAATAGTCATATTGAAATAATGTACACTCTTCATTTATTACCGTAACACTTCACACATTAAACTTACCTTTATTAAGTGAAACTGTATTTATTTAGGACAAACAAAAATTCAAAAAAAAAAGTCGTGTCCAACATTTGACAGAGATAAAGTCAGCTGATTGTTTCGCAAAACGCTACTGCTCATAATTTGTCACTCGCTCATCATAAGTGTCCGTTTTATCGTACGTCGATTGTGCTATCAACAGAAGTGCGAATTTTGGGTTGTGTCACTTCAAGGGTGAAGATGCGATATATTCAAAATAAAAGCACCTGACTAATTAAAATAAATTTTTATTCCATTTCTGTTGAAATTAATAAAAAAGTGCCTAAAATTCTTCTAGAAACGATGTACCTCTTGTATTAATTCTTCTAAAAAAAATTTGTATTGTTATTTATTTGTATAGATGTGGTAAAGTATAAAGTATTTTAATACAAAATATTCACATTTTATAAAAAAAAAATATGAAATATTTTATGTAATTCCAGAGCAGTAATCGTTTGGCTGCGAAATCGCGAAAATAAAAATGGAAGCATGCTGTTTTATGACCGAATTGGTGTTCAGTTAATAGGTAACAACCATACGCTGGAAGTTACGCGTGTGTCGCAAACTGTTGGGGAAATCTGAATTTTTTCTTAAAATCCCCAGTTATAAGATTCTCTATTCCATTATAAGTCATATTATGTATTAGTTGTACTATAGTTGATTCTTAATCTTAAAATAAAACTTCGTTCGGGTAATTTTGCGCAGTCACGAAGCCCCGGCTTTTCCAATCGCCTCGGGGCACTGACAAAAGCGATGGGTTGATCAAAGCTTGCGCCCATAACACACTTGAAAAAAAAATAACGATGTCAGAATACTTTTATACACTTTTATATACTTCAAGATATATATTTTATTGTTTTCTATCATTTACGGAATAAATAATTTTATTCTTACGTGAATAAAACAATATAATATGTTGTTGTACTAAGCATGTGATACGCAAAAAGGTTTGCGGGCGAAGTTCGACCAGCCGGCGATCTTTAATTATAATAACAATTTAATTTACTTAGGTTCTGTTACACGTTTTTGACTTTTTCACTTTGTTTTTTATTTTTTACTACTAATAGGTTGTTATAGACTAAGATTATATACGTGTTAAATTAGGTTTTAAATGGGACGTACAATGTAAGACTAATAACTAATATTTTTACTTTAAAATCTGATGTCCGGAAAGTACGCTACCTTTAAATAAATACATAAATGTAGTGCATAACGACATTTATTATTTATAAAGCAGAGACCGGAAAGAAGTCTAAATCGTCGCGCCACCTCTTCCCCGGCCTACCTGGTCTTCGACGGCCATTGGTGGCAACATAAATAACTTTTTAATCCGCCGTGGCCCACTAACACAGTTGCAAGTTTTGCACCTAATAAATTTGGGAGAATTTCAGTGGCATATTAAAAACGTGACACAACTTTGAACAATACTCCATTGTTGAAGATAACACGAATGACTTATCAAAATATACGAAACAAAGAAAATCGTGCTACAAATCAATCTGCGCAGTTACGAACCAACGACTTTGTTTCATTAAAGTTAATTAAAAATGGATTTATTTGAAAGATAAAATAATGACAAAAGGCAATGACTGTGCTCAGGGGTGACGGCCAAAAGACTTAGATTAAAACTTTAACGTCCCCAATAGGGGGGACGGTCACGACACAAACACACAGGGAATAAATACGGTTAAAATCTTAACGTCCCCAATAGGGGGGACGGTCACTACACAAACACAAAATAAATAGGGTTAAAATCTTAACGTCCCCAATAGGGGGGACGATCAACAACACAAACACAAAATTAAATACAAACTAAAATCTTAGCGTCCCAATAGGGGGACGGTCCACTAAATAATAAAAGAAGGTTAAAATCTTAAAGTCCCCAATAGGGGGGACGGTCTACACAAGTAAATTTAAAATCTTAGAGTCCCCAATAGGGGGGACTGTCGACAACAAACATTCTTTTTTATTAATTAATAAGAATAACATAGCCATTTACAGTCACGAGTCAAGCGTTGCCGGCCTCTCATGTTGCCTATTTAACTTGACTTTACTGAGCAAAAAATCACTCACAGAAATTTGGAGGTATCATCCATGATTCTGCTTTTAAAGATTTAAAACGACATATTTGAAACCAAAGCAATATATAATATTATATACAAATATATAAATTTTATAATTATATCACACGATGATAGCAAATTTAGTTGAGATTCTTTTTTCGCTGTGTCTTACTGAAAGTTAATTTTCGTCTCTGACACTAGACTAGATTCTGATATGAAAGTAGGCTTATACGTGTCAATGTTACATTACGTTTAGCGAAGTGTAATGCCGCTTAATTATTTACTCTTTGGAATCTCTAGTATTATGTGCTTTGGCGAAGTAATAGATTCAAGCGACTTTCACGCATTGACGTAAAACTATTTATTTATAAATTTTCTATGAAAATCGTACATTTTGTAAATTTCTACAATAATTATTATCGTTGTGTATGACATCCTGCTGGTATCGTCATATTATTCCGTGGTGGGCCCTCAGTCAAGCCAATGCTGCGAATGTAAAGGAGTTACTAGTTAAATTTAAACAACATGTTCAAAACACGTTTATTTGTCAGGCGTCTTATACAGTCGAAGACAATATTGCGGATAAAACTGCTTGGAATTGAGTCAATGAAAGCAATTTTCAAATTCTGAATTCCTGAGTATTTCAATTCATTTCAAGATATTTTCTATTTATTAATCTTTTACTGCATAGTTTTAGTGCAAAAAGAACTCCATAAAGTTAATATTTAAGATTTTAGAGTCTCGGTAGTCTAATGATTTAAACCCACATTAACTCGATGTCCAAAAGTTCACAACCGTGCAATTTTTTAGGATTTTTTATGTCTCTCATAACGTCAAGGCTACCTAAGGCCCTTGTCCATGGGTGTCTTTGGTCACTCAGGTGAACCGCATGCCCGTTTTTTCTCTGTTGATATAAATCCATCGATGCAAAGAATCGCATCAATGATGTCAAGCAATCTCCAAGAAGTTCTATAGTCATAATTGAGATCACAATAATGAAAATATTGCAATACCGTCAATTAAGTTATTAATGATGCCTAGTCAGCTAGTACAGCTCTAGTCCTTTGAAGTTATATATAATATATAAGTTCAAAGGAATAGAACAATAGTTGAATTCTTATACGTTTTGAAAATCAACTAAAATAGTGCGCATAAAAATTAATTTATACTTTTATGTACTAGCAAACCCGACAGACGCTTTCCTGCACTATAATAGAAAATTTAGTTGCAGTATAGATAAATATCTTATATACCGACTATACACAGGGAGCAGGGACTGTCAAATGTTAAAAGTTGTGGTAAATTCAATAAGGACAATACTATCATTTTTCTATTTATAATGATCAACAAATTATCAATACTTCAGTTCGGTTAAATGAAAAATAAACTTCTCTTAATTCACTTCCTCTTCTTTTGAATTATTATTATTTCTACAGACTGATGAAACAGACTCGAGTCGTTTAAGTCTTTTTATGACGACTCGCCTGTATTCGTAAAGACTTTACGAATAACCTTTGTAGAGTCTATCTCCTGATGATGCTTCGGTGTCGAAGCGAAACTTGCGTTGAGGCACATCGGAAAATCAGTGTAGTGCTGTGTTTTGGTGGCGGATTCGGTGGTGTTGCTTTCGGGTTGCAGCATTACACCGATTTTCCCTCGTATTCATTCGCGGATTATATATATTTAGGTGTTTTGAAAATTAAAGAATATTCGAGAAATTCCGTAACGTCAGGTTATTTTGCAAAACAAAAAATTTTACTATCATTTTTTTACTATTATGTCGTAGCCAGACATAGCTTTACTTGATCATGCAGTGCAGCCAGGGGCTTTGTGTAGATGCGCAAAGTTATGTAGAACTTTGTAGTCTTCACAATAATGTACAAACACTTTGAGCTATGTCTGGCTTAGGCATTATAAAAAGGTTTTTGGACTAACTTGATGTCATAAATAAATAGGTACTAGTTTATTTTGAGTGAAGAGCAAGGCCAATGTGTCATCCGCTCATTTTATATTTTTAAAATTTTATATTTTTAAAAGTTAGGGCTATGTGTACAATTTTTTTAATGTTACTATAACAACATTTGACAATTTACTGACATTAAATGTCATTATTAACTAAATTGATTGTTATTTTGTAAAATTGTCATGACTGCCATTTGACACCATCTTATAGTAAATTATGTATATTTCGTTTCACATTGGAGTGCGTGTGGTTTTATTTTTATAATTGGATATATTTGGAATGCATATTTTATTTAAAAAAATTACCGATACATGACATATAACTGCCTACTCTTAAAACTTAACTCGCCCCGCAGCCAAATCCTCTGCAATCTAAGCGGACCCTGGTACTTAACCGGGATAACGCTAGGAAGGAAAAAAAAGGAAACATAATATATAATTGTGATAAATTTCATATTCCTCCGTAAGCTCCGTAATTTTTGTAAATGGTATGGAAAGTTCTCGCTTCACGTATCAATATCTGTTTTATTCTTCTAGTATTATTCAAAAGTCAATAAGAAATAATTAGGAAATGTTTTTGTAATGAATAAATGAAAGAGACTTTTAAAGTAAAATTCTAGTTAATTAAGAAAATAAGTGTATTTTTTATATTTACATTAAAGGAAAGGTGATTTTCAGAAAATAGGTTTATCTCTATACTAATAAGGCGATAGAGCTTAGAAAAAGTTTAAGTTTTAAATTAGTGAAATGAACCAAAAAGTTTTTCACTAAAATAAAACTTTTATCTACTTCCTACTTGACCTTTTTAAGTTCGCCAAGTCCTTAGAATTTTGTGAAAGGAGGAAAATAGAGTTTACTTCAAGTTATTTTGTTACACTTCTAAAAGTTCATCCACAGCCAAAAGGCTTCCGCGTAAATGGTTCTTGTTGAGTTTATGGCAGCTTATTACAGTAAACTTGTAGGACGACGATACAAGTGACATTAATCGGATTATATTTTTAATTGTGAAATGTAGTATGATAATGAAATGTAATCTATTTGTGGAAAGAACACCAAAGTAGAAGGTGTTCAGTGAGGGATGAGGCTTTGGTCGATATGCTAAGGATGATCCGCCACTAAGGATGATCTTCAGTCCGAGCTAACTAGAGTTCCTGGGGCGACAGTGTCTTGCCGACAGTTGTCCGTGGGGAGTTTATTTATAGAGATCAAATCTAGAAACCTCGCTTGCGTGAGTTATGGTGCTTTTCAACGTTTATACCGCATCCGTACAGTGCAATCTCATATAGGTTTGATATATGTTTCTTCATCTATGTATGTCTCCTGGCATATTAATTTCATCATATCGCTCTGTTGTCGGCCACCATGAACCCATACGTCCTCTCCATTTGCGCGGGCAGAATTTGGAATGGCAGACTTGTCTGCTACCTTGGGTACGGCATTGACTAGTCTCCGTGCATGAAGCACATGGTGAATCACAGCCAGGCGTCGGCGGCCTCGTCGATGCTGGACCCCGTGCTCACATCACGGCTTCCCATCGCCATAAAACTGAGGATCTACTCTGACTGACCTCTACCTGATAGACACCTCAATGACAGGGTTACTTTTTAGATAACCCTACCATGCCTGCGAGATCCCTGTAAGGTTGAGGCTCGTGGACAAAACTGGACACCAGGATGCTGCGGCTACCCGTGAGATATCAGCCCGGGCAAAGAGAATTACCTCGAGGCCCGCACTCTTTGAATCCTAGGCCGAAGGAAAACACCTGAATTATTTTTATCATGGTTATGCATGTCCATCCTAGTAAAATCTACGTTTTCTAGTTAAGAAAAGCACGTTACAAACTTCAACAATTCGCAATTTTTCTATCCATGTCGCCAATGTTGCGCTACGTCTCGTACACACATACAAATTCATATTTATATATAGATTTATTATAACTTTTTATTGCAAGCTAAATTCTCATAGATATGTCTTTACGGCTATGTACGCTTCATCATATACGCTTGAGAGCATATCGAACACTCAAAGCACTGCGCTATCAATGTGTTTTTATAAAAAAATATCTCATACGTTTATTGTTCAATGCATATTTTTCTACACAGTTTCATATCGTGGACAAACGACGCAAGGATTTCATGCAGGGATTTCAGTAAATCCCTAGAGATTTAGTGAAATTTCTAGGGATGTCGAAATGAAACAATCAAATAAGTTTACAACTTCTACAAAAAAAAGGTAAACAGGTGGTGATTTTCTTCAAGAAAGAATCTTCTAGAAAGATTGGCAAATAAGCTATTAAGCGCGACAAGCAGAGACTTCAAGCAAGACTTCTAAGCCAATAAAAGACCGAAACACGAATGTCCTTCTGCCTAGTAACGAAGTCTTCTCTTGCCTAATGATTCAAAGGTATTTGATAATTCGACCTACATATTTCCTAAATCGACATTTTATCAACACCAACATAACGTAATCTAGGTGTACATAGCCTGTTTTTAGGGTTCCGAACCGCCAAAAGAAAAAAAGAACCCTTAAAGGTTCACTTTGTTGTCCGTCTGTATGTCTGTCTAGACCCTTTTTCTCAAAAATGCGTTTAAAGTTAAAATTAATACCAAGTACTGATGTCTGCAGTTCCTTGAAGCTGTGAATAAACCACCCTCTAAGTGTACGCAATCAAAAGATATAGCCTTTTGTGTCACATATCTCATACATTTGCAAAGGGAACCAAAATCTATGGGGTAATTCCCGTTGACTGAATGAAATGACATGAAATTTGACAAAAATGCTTCATCTTGTAGTACAAGTATACGAAACAATCTAAATAAATTTGTGGTTAAGTCAAATATATTTTGATAACTTTCTCAAATGAAAACATATCTAATAAATAGTATCAATCTTAAAATAATCTTGATACAGTATTGCGTCATGATACAGAACCCTTAGAGCGTGAGTGTAACTCGTACTTGCCCGGTTTATTTTTTACGTGACGAGTAACCAAATATCGTAAAATGTAGTTAATAAAACAATAGTAAGACCATTTAGTTCATTTACTTCAAGGAAAGTAAAGTAAAACAACTAAGAAGAAACACAAAAAATGACCACACCCACAGAAACAAGTTAATATTATGCCTTCAAGTCAATTCAACCTAAAATATAAATATTTTGGCGAAACCCAACTTTTACCTGGTTAATTTAGCGTTTTTATAAATCTACATAAATTTTAGCGCCAAAACGCTCTCACTGTCATGGCGTCTTGTATGACGTAATAGCTTACCAAACAAACAGCAGTACTTGAGTGCATGTGCTCAGGTTGCCGTTCAATGTCACTTTATTGTCGATTTATGTCAAAATATTAAACAATCTGACAAATTTCAGTAATACTAAAGACACTTGCATTATGGAATATTTAAACTTCTGTCAACTATCCAAAACAATAAATTATTAGTACTTCTTTCAGTGGAAACTACCCTACTGTAAAAAAACGAATATTATTAACATAACAATAGTGCCAATTTGTATCATAAAGAATCCACCCTTTCTTTATGGGGTACAAAATCTAGCTTTTGTGAAGGCAAAAAATTAGGTATTTAATTTAAAATAATTGAGATTGAACTTTGTCAAAATAAATTTTATTGCAACGAGCCACGCGCTCTTTGAATGGAATTGTCCAAAACCTAATGCGACAAAATTGTAACGCGTTTAAGTGTATATATAATAATATGTATAATTTTAATGAAGGGTCCAAACGGTCTATGGGATTTGAACGCACTGCGGGTTGAGTCTGTATTGAACAGGCCCTTTGTTGTTTTTAACAATACTTAAAACCTTGAATTTCGTTTTAGGGCTTAGCCTTTGTCTGCTGTCCAGGGTCCTTTTTGAAATTATATTTTACTACATAATGTATCTAGAAATAGGGGGAAGATTTAATGCTGTTTGAATACTCAGTAATGTTGTATTGGTGTACACGTGCAGAAAACAATTGTCCCCAACGGCAATTGTCTTTCATGTATATTTAAGCTGTATCATATATTTCACAAAGAGTATGGACCGAATTAAATACATGCATCCGTATAAATAAATATGAGGCGTCTCTTTGTTACATTAAAATAAAATGATTTTATTATAATCTTGGTATATTAAAGGAGGAGTATCACCGACATTGTGTGACATCGGGCAAGAGGAGATGAAAAGCTGTGTGAGGTCATATGTCAAAATTTTTATTTTGCCTTTTATAATACACTACATACAATAATTAAAAGAATCTGCTATTTTCTTGATTAAATGACGTCACACTAAAGGGGAGGGAGTGTCGGAAATATGACAAGGACGCGGGGAGGGATTAAAAATCATGAAGTTCGTGTGACATAATTATGCATGACCGCATATAGTAAAAACGTCAATAAACACATGTGTAACCTCTGTGATACAAGTCCAAATTCGTTTCTTTAAGCAATTTCCCTCAGTGTATTAATTGTTGTAGAAACTTTGTATAATTTATTCGCTTTTTATATTACATTGTACAAGGCATACCATACCCATATTAGTATTAGGTAAATATTTCAATACACTCAAATACATGCAATATTTAAGAATCCTGTGGTGTGACTTGTTTATCTCCTTTAAGATATTGTTTTGACACAGGTTTAAGATTAAAAATAGTGTCCAAATAGTTTTTGTGATTCAAATAATTATTATCAAAAACCTTATTTGAATAATTAGCCATATTTTATTCTTCTTTTTTACCTCTTAAAATATAATGCATTAAGATTCCGCAACAAGGTAACCTCGTTCATCATTTTCTAAGTGCATTCAAATCAAATTAAAGCTATTTTTTCTTTTTACGATGATGAAGAACTCCAATTTTTTTAATTTCCCGCAAACAGGACTTTGATGATGAAACTGAAAGGTGGCCATAGTATCTCCGTCATAAAACTGACTGAGAAACCTGATCAGGGATATCTAAAAAGTAAAAAATATTTTTAGGATCTTTTTTTTCTTTTTTAAACTTTTTTTTAAAGATTTTAAACTTAAGTCTTCGTGGTCTAATAATATTATGATCTATTTATAAAGATTACGTATTACGATATCAATTCAAAAAGAAATATCAGATCAAAATATGACGTGAGTATAATTTAACGCGCAAATCCTACGGCTCCGATAAAAAGACGGAGAGTAGATAGATACTGCCCATGACAACAGGAGCTGACAAACCGTAGCCAGTAGCCGATGGATCATAGTCCAGTCGCGACTATGATCCATCTAACTAGATCGATATATCGACAAATCAAAATTAATTATTGTGGTACGTACTCGTTATAAATAGATCGCAAAGATTTTATTTATTTACACTAAAACGAATAAAATTAAATTTTCCATTATTTTTTATTGTCATCTTATAACGTCATTACTCAATTTATATGATATAAAAGCTTGTCGCGAGATTTAATTACTCGTATTTACTTAGTTACAATTTTAAAATTAAAGCTGCAAGTAAGCAACGCAACTTCTGCTGCGCTTGCTACGTGAAAACTTTTTAATAATCTTTCTTTCTTTAAAAAAAATCCTTCAATTTGTAAGAACTGTCTCAAATTAAAATGGAACCACTCGGGAAGCACTCAATTTCAAATATTAAAAATCAACAAAATCGGTTGAAAGTTCTGAGGTAACAAAAACCTAAACAGAACTATAAACCTTTAGAAGTTTCATTGATAATCACATTGGACTATAATAACAATTTGACTCAAATATCCGGAGAGCCTACAAAACATTCGGACGAGTATCGTGAATTTGCTCCTAAGAATTGAAGAGTTCCGTTACTTTGTCATGAATTCCAAAATGAGAACCTAACCAAACTCTCATCAAGCAACCCTTAAAGTACATCCTTTTCAGTAAACAAAAAATCATCGAAATCGATTTGCGTGATATTGATAGCTAAACTTAATGCAAATTTAAGAGTTTATAGTTTTCTCATGGAAACTGTTAGTCAGAACTGAAGTAAATTAATACGGGACCACAGGGAAAACATCAACTTTCAAATAAAAAAAGAATCGTCAAAATCGTTTCGCTCAGTCGAAAGTTCTTATGTAAAAAACATTTAAAAAATACGAAATGAGAACCTCCTCCCTTTTTGGAGTCGGTTAAAAAATTATTTAGCTTAAAAATTATTTTATCGTTAAGAGAGAAAAAAATTGCTTTAATTTAATACCTAATTCACTTAAAAAACAGACGCACGAAATTATCTCATTACGGGATTATGGATCAAAAGTATCTAAACAATCTTTTAAATTGTCGATAATGTTTCATTATTTGCAACGAAGTAATTTAGGACATAAATGAATAAAAGAACATTCTGAGTATTATGGGTTTATTACATCTAAAACTTAAGCTAGAAATTTACTATTCTTATATTATATCCATGGAATAATATTTTATTTATTTTTATATAAACGTACACAAAATATTTTCGTATAATCGTTCATAAGCTTAAAATTATATTTAATAAGGAGGCCTTAACACCAATAAAAGACAAGGTTCCGAGCCAAAGGAGCCTGAGTTTCATTGTGATTTTAAGCTATGAACAAAATGGATTTTGTGTACCTTTAGATTAGAAACTTATAATAATTTTCAAATGTCGTAGTAAATTTTGATCTTGTAAGACACCAATTACTACGAGATTTGCCCTTAAAGAATATAGTTTTTTTTGTATTTTCTATTTTTTATACTTTTTTTGTTTTTTCTTATTCATGCATAATCTATATTAAAATTAAAAGGACTAAAATGGTGGTTACATAAACAGCGGTGCGTACAACCGCATACAAAGTGGTGCGTATAACAATTTCAAAGCGGTGCGTGTAACCACCTACAAAGCGGACGTATATTGATTTATTCTAGAAAAAAGTGGAATATAGACTAAAAACTTATGTTAATAAATGCCTTCATATGCCAATTTATTGTGATATTTTAATATTAGATTATGATGTATCCTAAGATTACAGATCCTATATCTAAAAAATTGAAGTATTATTTAGGTACCATTGTTTAAGTACGTTTAAAAAATTTATGGTCTTTAGTTAAAACTTGTTAGTAATTAATAATTCACACAAATAAAACCTTTAAGTCAAGTCCCATTTGTGCGATAATTTTTTTCTAATAGCAAAATCCATAAGCTGCGTTCAATCGCATTACACACTCATAATTATTAATTTCGAATCGCCGACATAAGTAAGCCCTTCCAAAATTTTTTAATCTCATTTTAGAGGCCTTCAGTAATTATTGACAATTTTAACTAGGTAAGACCAGGAAAATCTTAAACGTCGCTTTCCACTGCACTATACCTCAGCCAGTGTCAACTTAAGATTAGGAATATCAGGAATATAATCTATGATTACAATTGAATACAGACATAATTATAATCAAATGCTTATATTCTAGGGCATGCCGTTTAAACGCTAAACTTAATCCTATATTAGTAACTGAAGAATATTTAACAAAAGATTTTTGAAAGATTAATTTTGCTCCAATACATCATGATTAGGTTCAAATAGTTCATTAAATTTTATAGTTTTAACTCTGTAATCAAAATGGGGATGTTATAAGTTCGACGTGGTAAGTCTGTCTGTAGCATCATAGCTTCTAAAAGAATTTACCGATTTCAATGCGGTTTATTCCGGTTTGAAAGCTGATGTAATGGAAATGGTTCATAGCTTCAATTGATAAAAATTTGTTCAGGCGGGTCATCAGGTCTTTATGTTTGCTCCAGTAGGAATTTACGCGAACCCTTGTGTTAGAAGGTCAAGAGAATTTTTTTTTTATTTTTTTTTTTACTTTTTAATTTCTTTTTATTATTTTTTTTTTACTTTTTTAACTTATTTTGAAATTATTTTTTACTTTTTTACATTTTCTTCATTTTTTTTACTTTTTTATTTTTTTTTAAGAATATTAGCTGTACTTTTTAAGTATGTCTAATATTCCCTTTTCCCCTCCTACTAAGCTTAAATTAAAAGCTTGTATTCGGAGTGGGTGCGACAATACCCCAGCGGCGTCGTGGTTTGAACCGTGTACCTTGCGGAGTTCAGTCCATCCCTTCCACCATTAAGCTATTGAGGCTCTAATTAAATATTTTTTTTTTTGTAATTCAGATTACTTCTATCAGAGGATTCCTAAAATTTATCATTTTATATTATACTTTGACCTGGAAATTTTATGTTACAATAACCACTTGGTGTAAAATTTAGCTCTCTTTCAAAAATTGATACATTAGTTTTTAATAAGGTGCGTTTTGAATTGTTTCTCGTTTCTAAATTCCTCGAATTTTGTTTGGTGTTCGTAGGGCTGAAACATTTAATTATTAAATATATTTATACACATAAAAGTTAATCGTTGTCTCTTTATCTCTATCGCTCTAACTCAGAAACAGCTAAACGATTTTGAAATCTGTTACTTTTGTTTTATTCCCCTTATTTCCGGACTTTAAAAGAAAAGAAAGGAAGCAAATGTCAAAAGATCATCACTATCAAATTTATGGGTAGACTATACTAGACTTTTCATGTGACGTGCTATGTAAAATTATTGTTTCATAAAACATTTTAGCCAGTATCCAGAAGCCAGAAGAGACACAAAGGAAATTGGTTCGTTGGCTTATAACAGACGAGACAAAATTAAGGCAAGACATCGTCTACCGGGTCTGGTAGTTGTAAATAAAGAAATACTTCTATAAAATTCTTGTAAATGTTGCCTTTACTTTTTTACTTACCAATTGTTTCGGCAAAAACATCAGTTATTAAGAAATAAATTCTTTTTTCCAGAAATAGGATGCCGTGGCCACCATTAGTGGTATTGTGTGCGTGCCTGTAAATATAATAAAATATTATTAATGAAGAAACATCTATCTATAGGTACATAGCACCACAATAATAGAACCACCTTGCAAGTTCATGTTTTGTAAGGATTCTCAGAAAAATGAGTATATTTTGGAATATATGTAAAAAACGGAAGTGTTTCTATTTCGAGAAAATATGTGTGTGTGTGTGTGTGTGTGTGTGTGTGTGTGTGTGTGTGTGTGTGTGTGAGGGCGTGTTTGTGTGGGTGTGTGTATGTGTGTGTTAGTATATATAATGTAAATGTATTCCAACTTCCCTTGGTCGCGACATCAAGCGTGAACGGCTTTACCTACTTCGGTAATTCTTTTTTTTTTGTTTGTTACAGCCAGGAGAAAGTTCGTATGAAAGAAAAAGCTTAGTAATGCGCAGAAATTTGGAAAATTAGGAACTTTAAGAGTACTATATCACCACATTACATTATTTTAAAAAACGGGGACGGCAACGCGAACGTGGATAATAGAATGGAGTAAATAGTAAGTAACACAACGTTCGGGCAGGACATCGTCTGTCGGGTCCGCCAGTATAGTTATCTATACTTAAATAAACAGCTGAAGAGTTCAATTTGGGCGTTCAAGAAAACAACTATCGCGCTAATCTCAGGAACTAGTGGTCCGATTTGAAAAATTATTTCAGTGTTAGATAGCCGCTTATAAAGGAAGGCTATAGGCTATAGATCATCAGGCTAAAATTGAATTTATTATTTATATAATTTTACACGAATGAACTCGCGGGCACAACTAGTATAAAATAATAAGTTTACCTATGTCCTTACCTTGATATTAGCTTTTTAACGTTTAAGTTCTTCGGCAAAAAAGCTAAGTTAGTAAATATTTGGTAACATCTCTCTTGATACTATTTCCATTTCCGTGTTCTTGATTAATACCACCTGAAACGTTAAATAATGACCTATGTAAATGTTAACCAAAAGAAATCCAATTTAATTATCTAGTATTCTAATAATGGATTCAAAGAATGGTCTATTTATATTTAATATTAGTTGGAGTTACGATATAATATGTTTATCTTTTTCACATTTAAAGTTTTGCTTTTTATGTAAGTGAATTGAGTGTGTAGTTCAGGGGAACGTGAGTGATGCAAAAAGTTGTGGCATATATTTCAATAAATTTCAATTTCAATAATTTAATACTTATTTGGATATTTGTATAAAATTTTAATTACAATTAAGTAAATTTTTGGTTTTGAATAAAACACCTTGAAATACTATAAATATTTCCGGAATGAAAATTACCCTATGTGTTTTCCTTTCTAATGTAACTTAAATAAATGCATGGACCCTCCAGAGATTCCAATATTTAATAAGTTATTCTGAGGATCACCGAAGATTATTAAAAAGTTTTGTAATTCTGCAGTTCGTCGTTACAAAAATGTATAATATTTTTCTTCTCGAAATTGTTGCTTGCACTCTAATGAGTGATATTGCGTCGAGGGAGGCTGACATTCCGCGTGAAACATAACTCTATTGCGGATAGGTCACAGTTATTACGATTGTTTTTTTTTGTTTTAACACAGAAATGCATGTGTGTGTGTCTATAATTTTAACATTAACTTCGAAATACTTCAAAATGCCCTCTTATAGCATTCATAACTCGAAAACATTGCAACCCCATTACTTATGGTTTTACTGGAATTGTCAGCCTCCGGAAAGCCGACGGGATATCACTCATTATAGTGCAAAAAAAAACTTCAGGAAAAAAAATACGTGCATTTTTGGGAAAAGAAACCAAACTCTAAAATTACCACATCTTTTTATGTACTGGTAACGAACTAAGAAGACAGGAAAATTAGAGATATGTCAAATTCAGTTTCTTAGCTACTTCTTTAAAAGATATTTCGAGAAGTGAAGATTAAAGTTACCCATAGACGAAAAATTTGCTTCCAGTCTCCTTCCAAATATAATTATTAGTCCCCATTTCTTTTTCGTCTAAAGAATAGAAAAAAGTTTCGTAAGTAGCATTTTAACTAAAATTTAACTATAAATACACTAATAGATTAAATGTTATGTTTGTAAAAACTAAACTAACTTGTAATTTAACTATTTAACTAATTACGTTTAGGACACTGTTTTTACCATTGACCACACAAATCCCAGAAAAACAATTGTTTCCTTTTAAAACTAAACGGTCTGAAACCGAGCTCATCATGAAAACTTTTACGCGGCATTTTCATGTTTCATATATATTTTAGCACTAGCTGACCCGAAATACTTGTCCTAGTCAGTGTTTACTTTTCTTTTCTTCTTTTACGTTTGACATCAGTTATATCAAACAACTAAGCACAACAAAAAAGGTCATTTATGAAAAATTTATATTGTCGTTAAGTTTTCTCAAATTTTCTTACTTTTAGTAAAGTTCCGCTTAACTTTCTTAATATTTTCTTATATAAAACCTTTTCTTGAAAATAATAAACACATTAAAAAAAAAAGAATTAGCAAAATTATTAAATCCATTCGCGTTTAATTCGTTAACCGAGGTCAATAGAGATTTATTTTATGTATATACTCGTAGAAGTTTAGAACGAGAAATAAAAACTTTCACATTGTTACCAATAAACGGAAAACAATAAAACCAGAAAGTTTAATATATCTGTAAAATACAATAAAAATGTAAGAATTTAATAATTAAGATGAAATCCAACATGTTATTTTAAAACGATTGCAATTATAATATAACAATCGCATTGCCAAAATTAACATACGAAATGTTTTAAAGAAATATAAAAAAGTTTAGAGTGAGGTTCAATTATAAGCAACTTTCTTCTAAGATACACTGAAGCCGCTAAACTTGAATTTATGGTAGGTAAATCGGTAAACACAATTTACAAGAAGTATTTACGAGAATAAATACTCACAATGATATTAATAAATATCGCGAAAACAATATTTAAGATGAAATTAGACGTGAAATAATGAAAAAGTTACCTCCTGCAGAAGGTTTAAGCATTTGAAGTCTTGGTATCCCGAAGATATTTGGCTTGCCGTTGAATAAAACTGTTCTTTAGAAATGCGTTGGGTTGCTAAATTTTCTTCAGTTAATAATAACTAATAATCTCAATAGGTAACTAACATGAAATAAGACAATCAGCCAGACGGCCCGGGACTCGCTGCTCCGGGCCGTCTGGCTGTTAGCTCCCGTTCGCGACTTAAGCTAGAATGGATCGTAATTTAAAATTCCCGGCTTTTATACCGTTTCGAAAATACGTAAATACGCCCCAGCACGTGTTTCATTTTATCGAAACATATTTAAAGCAGCCTTACGACACCTGAAACTTTTTTAGTATTTATTTATCATGATAATACGTATATTTACATGCCCCAATAAACATATACGATTATGTAGCATCGTTTATATAAAATTACAAATTCCGAACTTTAATTGATAAAGATTATTTTAATAACAATATTAATTGAAGTAGTTTTTACTAGAATATCTAAAACGCGTGTTAAAATTATTCATAATAAAATTTAATCGACTTTCATTTAAGTCTCATATTTTATTTACTATTAATATTAACAGGACATTTTTTTTTTTTTGTTTATTTGTTTAATTTAGAATGTAGAAAAATATTTCTTTTAATAATCAAAATGCCGTGTGTCTTGAGACTGATTTTTGGACATAGGTCTATTTTTCAACCGTTGATCTAATTTGAGGCTTTGTTTTTAAAGGCTAATGATTGGGATTGATTTTGTGAATATAATTCTATTTATAATTAGCGATTGTGTTCACTAACTTTTGGTATACAAAATGGCCGACATAAATTACTTAGTTAAGTCACAGCAAGAAACTGTGTTCTAAACTGATAAAGATGTGCAGCGTCTTTAGTGTATGGTGGTATATAGACACAGACACCAGAAAACTGATTAAAAAGTCAAAGCTCAAGTGTAGAAACTAGAAGAATAGTATTCTGTTAGAATCCCAGACCTCTGGGCTAACGTCGTGGCCAGTGGCATGTTTTAAGATTCGGCGCCCTGGGCCTCTATACTATCTGGGTTTCCCGCTCCATAGATTAACGGAAAATGCATATCATAATCATTAAATAAAATCGAACACATTGCCCCGCGTTTCGATATCTTATAAGCTTACAACCAATGAGTTAAAAAATGAGTTGCAGTCTTATGCTTATTAAGGTGACCTAATTTTTTTATTTCTTCTTTTTTTTTATAACAAGGCGAACGGGCAGGCGGTTCACTCAATTGACTACCGACGCCCATGGATAACTGCAACACTATAGGGCTCACAGATGCGTTGCCGGCCTTTGAGGCATGAGTATGCTCTTCTCTTGAAAGTCTCTATGTCGTATCGCTTCGGAAATACCGAAGCTGGTAATTGATTCCACAGGGTAATAGTGTGGGGTAAGAAGTTTCTTGAGAATCGCACGGTAGTTGAATTTCAGGATATACTTAAATCCTCAAGCAGAGTCCAATCGACTTTTGCTAATTCGTTGTTAATAAGTTTGTAATCTGCTACATGAAATTTCCGAACCAAACGAGGTGCCGGTCTTAAGTAAAGTTCAGCAGTGTCCAGTTTAAGGTTGACGCTGAGAGATGGATGGTGATCATCCTCAGGTAAAGACAAAGGTTCGACTCGGGAAACCAAGCATTGTGAGCTGCATATAACTAAGTCAAGAAACCTAGAATTCAGATTACTAACACTGTTGTATTGTGACCATCCAGTAAAACATAAGAAGGTCGACAATTGGGAAGTTAATTGATCTATTGCTGAATTTACAATTACAAAATTGGAATCATGAATGCAATAGTTCCATTCAGCATTTCTTATATTGAAATCGCCCAACACTAAATATGTATCTTGAGGATATTGAATATTTAAGTCAGATAAGTATTCAAAGAACAATAGTTCTATGCAAGATTTTGTGCGCAGCATGAAACTGACACTGCACCGCAAATAAAAGCAAAACGCATTCGGAATTTGTTGTATACCTGTTCATTTTAATCCCATTAACAAAGGCCAGCGGAACAAAAAGCTGGACCTTCCAGGAACCGAAGAGTATACCTCTATAATATGCCTTTGTTATGAGTTTTTCGATACCGAGAACTACTAGCTGACCTTGTCTGCTTGTGTGACCGGTGCTATTAATATTATGCTTTAAAGTATAAAGCTTCACATCATTATCATATTGTATGGTTATAGAGAGGAGGTCGCAGCTTAATCAGTGGCCGGCATTTGATTACATCGCTAGGTTAAGGTGCTCATGCTGCAACCGGTTAATAGGTGGGTGACCCATTCTAATACTGGTTTATATTTCATATCCGACCTCCTCCGTATTTCGGAAGGCACGTAGAACAGTAGGATCCGATTACTATCACTTAGTGATATTATTCGTAAGGTTGTAGAGATCGTGGAGGTTCCGAGCATGATATAAATGATAAGAGGAAGAAACTATGAACCTTCATATCATGATCCTACAATATTGTAGGGTTATAAGCTCTCAATATTATAGCTACTGAAAATTATTAATCCTAGAGTTTTTATCTCATGATGCATATTTTATAAAAATATTTGCTGTGCACGCGACTTCGTCCGCGAAAAAATAGTAAAAAAAATATTGATTCAATTTAAGCATAATGACATATAGCATATAACCTTCCTCGATAAATGGGCTATCTAACACTGAAAGAGCTTTTCAAATCGGACCAGTAGTTCCTGATATTAGCGCGTTCAAGCATACTAACAAACAAACTCTTCAGCTTTGTGTATTAGTATAGATATAGATAAGTGTGCCAAATTTCATACACCTTCGACCGGACAATACTCGTAAAATGTTACATTTTCCCTTCACTTATTATAACGTATAGATAATATTCAATATTAATCATAATTTGATAATACATAGTCGTAAAAGTCTATTTTATGATCTAAGTGGATTAGGCTACTTAACATACCGAAAGGCCATAAAATAAAACTACACGGATAATCCTTATCGATTCAAACGCTAACATAACTAGATGGCTCGACAGCTCAACTATAGAAAGCCGGACTGCCATCCGCAAGGTGTTAAGTTGAAAGTACGACCGCGAAGATGTACATAGGATAAGACAATATAACACACGGACTTGCGGTGCTAGTGGAGACATTTTCATGCCTGTGTTATAGGTGAAAGCTGCCTGTTACACCTACACAAAGATTCGAGGCGAGAAACTAACCCTCAACCCCCGCAACGAAGGCAGCCTCACTGCCAACTGCGCCAACAGGCCAGCCAAAAATATCCCACACCCTTTTCACTGCTTAATTTTAATTAAAAAAGCTTATTTTTTGGTAATAATTTGCGCTGTGCCCTTTTTTTAATTACTTCTAGTTTAAGTATATAAATAAATAAATATACAATATATATACAAGACTATATGACACACGGACGTCAGTTCCTAAGGTAGACAACTTAATGCCTGTGTTATAGGTAACAGAGGCCTGTTATACATATTTTTTTGTAGAAAAATATAAAAACATTCATATCTATACTAGACGCAAACTCGAGGCGGGGATCGATCCCACGACCCCCGGAGCGGAAGGCAGAGTCACTGCCTACTTGCGCCAACGTGCCAGTCGAATATACATAGTTATAGATGATAAAACGTAATTATAAAACTGTTTATCGAAGTTGGAACGTAAAACGGGTGGCATCAAATATTAAAATACGAACATCCCCCGGGATCCGTCTGCTCAAACGCCAAATTCTCAATGCACAATGCATAGATAATACACGTTAAACTAGATTAAACAGCGGGAAGTACGTGGTTTGTTTCCCATTCGCTTTGTAAAAAATATAATGTTGAATTGGTACCTTTTAATCAATCCTTTGACGCTTTCTTTAATAATTTCAGTAATGATTTCATCAATTAGTCTATATACACTCGGGTGCAATGAAATTGATGATCAATGGGAGCATTTTTTGTAAAATGTTTTAATTTTTCTTCTATTTAAAAAAACCTTTTTTTTTTAAATATGAGATTAAAGATCATTCACCGGATAGCTTTTGAAATGACCTTTAATCCCATATTTAAATTATATGTACCTTTTTAAGTAAAAAAAAATAGAAATGTTTTACAAGATAATGTTCTTGTGTGCGAGATTTCATTTCACCCGAGTGTATGTATAAAATCAATTTTGTCCGTTAGTCTCGCTAAAACTCCATAACGGCTGCCCCAATATAAATTCTAATTGTTTTGGTTAATTCCCCTTATTTCAGGGAAGGTTTAATAGGAAGGAAAGAAAGGAAAAGTCCACAGAATGTAATTAGAATGCTTCAAATAGATGACGTTAGTACTAGTCTTTTTGACTGACGTATCATGTAAAATTTCTATTCCATAAGACATTTGGCCAGTGTCACGTTTTATAGGAAAAGATGAAGGAGATTGGTCGATTGGTTGATTATAAGAGACCAGCCTAAATTCCGCCAAGACAACGTCTGGTACGCTAGTCTATCAAAAAACACCTTCCCTTAAGAGGAGATTTCGTCACCTCCTTTCTTATAAGAATGGCAAAGTGGAATGTGTGAAACACTTATCTAGCGTCTATATTTCGAATTTGTTCAAGCGCGTTTTATCCTAGATTTCATGAATGTTCAATTAAGAAAGTAAACATATAGATACGTTTAATGACAGTGCAACACATTACAAAAAATAATTGCACAAAAATTTTTCCATAGTTAACTCATAGTTCTTATTCTCAAGCCCTAATATAGTATCTTTAGTTATTATAGAACGTTTTTGGCGACTTTTTTTTAAAATAATGTACTGATGCAAAAATGTTTTCTTTCTTACATGATATAACTAGCTATAAATGTGATTATATGTTTAAATCAATAATCACCGTGCGAAGTTTCCTATGTAAGTAATATACATGTAATTATGATGCTAGTTAATAAGTGTTAAAAAAAAAAAGAATGAAACCTAACCTGTACAAAAAAATTCAATCATTTTTGTCAAAATAGTGACCAGCGATCGCGGCACGTAAGCGTGCGGTGCGAGTAGATACAACACCTTGCTAACTGCAGATCGAGCTCGCACCGAGGCCGCCAGCCGGTCCGGGGCAGGTTTAACGTCCGGCCGGCCCGTCTGGCCGTTAACCCGGGGCCCGTGAGGTGTGCGCGAAAACACCGCGCCCGCGCCGTTATCGGTGACGCGGCCATGCCCGATCATTGATGAACATATTGTCGGTTGGGTTATTGGCCACATCGTTGGCCAATCGTTTTCGTGTGCTTGCTTTGCGGTCTATGCTTCAAAAGTGAAACAAAAAATGTTGTACATATTCTCGGTTGGATTATTGGCCATACGTGTTGGCCCGTCGTTTTGGCGCGACATTCGGTGTGATTATTGTAGCATATATTATGGTTCACATTTTGTGCACAACAAACAGTGAGTGCTCCATTTTGTTGAGCAAAGGTTTGGCATTACATTTGGTGCGCTTGCGTTACGTTGTATGCTTGAAAATGCAACATTAATTGTTTTAGCGTAGCAGTGTCTTTGATAGCGGTGACTTTGTGTCATATAACGATGACTAAGTAAACTATATCATTTAGTAATAATTGCTATACGGCAAGATTTTTATTTTAATAAATAGTTACTCTAGACTAGTAAGGTGGTTTCCGAATGAAACCATTTTATTTATATAAGGTTAAATATGTAAAATTTACTAACTTATTTTATGATAAAAGCGTAGATATTTATGTTATTTTTATGAATTCTTGTCCTCTGAATAGTATATACCATAATAGTTTGCACAGTAACATAATATCCTATAATGCACTTAAACTGGTGCATACAACAATGTAAGGAACAATGGCAGTAACTAGCATACGTAATCTCACGATTAAATTATGTGTAAATAAAATTTATGTTATTGACATTGGTGCTGTTGTTTTGTGACAATAATACCTACTCTACTCGCTCAACATATATGGACTCTTTCTGAAACTATAGAGAAGTCTAAAGGAAAACTTGTCTACTTGCTCAACGAGCCAAACTAGGGAGTGTGCAATTTTATTTCATTAATATAAATGGCCAACAGCCGTGTCAAGAAACGCTTATATAGTAGGGTTCCGTATCCGATACGCTATAAACGTATTTGTTAAAAAACTTCAAAAGTTGTTGTCCGATTTCGTTCAAAATAATTTTCCTAGTGAGTTTTTAGCATGTTCTATCAACATGGAACATTTCAAGTCTCTACGTCTAATAGTTTGGAAATGCTCGGGGGGGAGGGGGACCACCTGACGGACGGACGGACGGACAGAGCTTAATTGTAAGGGTTCCTTGTAGTACTACAGAACCCTAAAAAGGCTAGTTTATAATTAGGTGTTATTTTTCTGAGATTACTATTCAAGACCCAAAAATTAAAGTACGTACATTGCGGAAGTATTTCTTGGATTTTTTCCCCCGGCTACATTCGAGTCATTTTTTGCTTCTCGGAAGCAGTATTTTACATTAAAAAATAAAGCATTTTTTATGTCATTGTCTTTTACAATGCTGACAATATGTATGCAAAATTCCACGACGAGTAGCAATTCAGACGTAAAAGCGTAACACACAGGCAAACTAACATAGTGTACAACACTAGTTTGGAATGTCGAGTAGTCGACTTATCTATGGCGATATCCGGGGCCGCGTACTCGTGATTTTAAGTGTGGAGATTACCCACTCGAGATTTTACTTATAGATGATGAAAGAAGCTCTTAGAGAAAGTTACGCGCATGTGCGTACATCTATGTTTGCTAATGTATGAAAATTAATTTAAAACTATCATCACTTATATTGGTATTAAGCAATGAGCCTCAATAGCTTAACGGTTGTTATGGTCTGAAGTTATGGGCTGAAATCTGCAAGGTAACAAACCCCACCGCCGTTGGGGTATTGTCGCACCCACTCCTAATACAAGCTTTTAATTTAAGCTTAGTAGAAGAGGAAAAAGGGAATATTAGACATACCTGAAAAGATACTAATATTCTTAAAAAAAAAAGATACTTGTCAATGCATATCTTTCTTTGAACGTTACAAGGTAACTGTTAAGATTTATGTTTATACTAGCTAGAGCCGGTCACTTGTTCTATTATGAATTCAATTATTTTGTCTGATTTCGATATTTTTTTTCCTGAAGAATCCTAATTCTCTATAATTATTTAAGGACCTTGCCTGGATTACCTGGAAAATTGAAGAAAAAAAAACTACAAATATTGGTCCAGCCGTTCTCAATTTAAACAATTCTAACGAACGTTTAAGTGTTATTAAATTCCAAATTCTATGTATTAGCTTTAAGAACGTTTGCTTTAAATATCAGCGTAATACAAAAATGACACTTTATATTATTGGTTATTACCTAAAATTGTTGCTAACACATATTTAACTATTGTTTACATTCAATGTTCTTTAGAGATATAAATTGACGTTTGTTAATATTCAGTTTATGGTTTGTATAAATACGGCGATAAAAAATACAGTCGGAAATCCCAAAGCGTGAGCGTCTAGACGCCTAAATGTTGATACTGTTTGTCTGTTAACTAACAAGTCAAATAAAACTTATTCACGTATGCAATGTTCTCTATTAATTCATTTGTATTTAAAACCTACGAGGATGCTGAACATCAGTATATAGTTTTCAGTTTTTGAAGGATGGACGGCGATTCAAAAAGTAACCAATTCAATTCTCAGCCCCGATAGGCTAATGTTACATACTGTCCTTCAATAGTTTAAGCTTACTTGAAGCAGACTTTGGTAATGAAAAGTACTCCCTAGTATTCTTAAATAATACATGCTACAAATACTTATGCCCTTTTCACATAAGACGACATGTTCTCGGTGTATAAAAATAATTTAAAAAAAGATAATATAATAAAAAAACATTTTTTTTGTGAAATATATGTGTACTTCTTTCTTACATAAGATCGGTGTGAAGTGGCGGCAATGTTTTCACGTCAAGTGATTATATTGTTGTGGCGTTTCATACGGTTTGTTTTCTCGGTAGCCCAAACCGCTCTTTAAAGGTTTGATAACGCAACTGCAAGCCTTGTGGTGGTGCTGATTTCCATGGGCGTCGTTAGTCACATAGGTGAACCGCCTGCCCGTTCCTGCTTCTTGTTATGTTAAATTTTTGTTAAAAAGCGGTCAGGTCATATCGCAGTGCAAATGAGGACTGAGTTGTGATTAGCGTCTGTACTCAGTCCCGTATGTTTATACAGCGTCTGCCGCCACTCCCTTGAAAATCTGCTAGATGCATTCCATCTAAGTGCCTATTAGAGGAGTCGCTGAATTATTCACCGTCCAAGACGAGTGAGAGCGCGCAGTACGGTGTCGATCAATATTACAAATCACATATATATTTACATCTAATAAAAACTAACAACTGTTGAGGATTCCTTACAACTGCGCCACAATCTTACTAAATAAATAAATATGTCGGACTACATAACACGCGGAAGTCTGTCCTTAAGGTAGACAACTTAATGTCTTAACTGGTCACTGCACACTTGGCCAATGGGCTAGTCAGATTATTAATTTCATTTATATTTTGTATCGTATGAAATGTACTGTTAATTATAAATTTAAAAATTGTATAGTTTAAATTATTAAAGTAGATGTATTGACTTATATTCGGAAAAATAAATTATAATATGTGTTAATCTTTAGCAGTATTATTGGCAACATGATAATCATGTCGTAAGTCGAATGTCGCAATGGCGGCATTAGTGACATATTGCGTTAGCAGTGCTACCATCATGGATAACAGTATGATGAATTTCTATTGGTGGCAACAATGATATTGAAATAGTGGTTGCCTATAGAAGTAGTGTGTTAGGCTAAGTAACTAGTAAACTAGGTTTCTCTCGGTACAACATTACGGAATCCGCAAGCGATAAAATCTTCAGTTCAGGAATGATATAATGGTGCAATTGTTAACGGTGCGGCTCTCGCTGGTATCGTGTTGGTACTTTCCAGTCATTCGTACTCGGTCGGGTTCGTTCCGAACTGAGACAGACCGGGGCGCAGGTGGAATAGAGGCGAGGACTGAGCGAGCGTCTGCTCGGTGCTTTTTCCACTCTTTTGTTTGCTCTGAGAATTTGCATACAATCGCTGAAATTTCGTGGCTGGCGCGCGGCGGTCGGAGAAAAAAGGAATTCGTGTAGTTTTATGCATATGACTGCTCCAAGTGCGGGCCCTTACTCTTCCATCTAATGTGTCGTGGAATTTTCAATCGCGCTCTCTATTTGCCACCTGCTTGTTACTATTTTGTATTGATCTCTCCTTTCTTACAATCATACCAATGTATAAAAATAATATTAGCAATTATTTTTATCTTATGTGGCATAGTCCTGTTTCCCCTCGTCCTGTATTTTCTCTATATATCGGATACGCGAAACAAAAACTTACGGCATCATTTTACGAAAATTGAGCGATAGGGATAGGATAGCGATGAAATCTGGCACAATCATAACTTCAATAGAGTTAAATGTGCGAATGCTAATATTATTATAAAATATTTGTATATTAAATTATTATTATAAAACCGAGAAAATCAGCGTTTGGATTAGCCTCTTCTTGGTGTTATTAGAAATTTTTCGATTCTGCCAAATACGTGTTAGTCCGCTCATTGCAGTTTTAGTCATTTATTATTACAGTATTAGTGACATTTATTTCGAGTTTACATACCTTTATTACGAGTGACATTTATTATGAGTTACATTTATTATGAGTGACATTTATTACGAGTGACATATATTACGAGTGACATTTATTACGAGTGACTTTTATTACCTACATGTGACATTTATTATGAGTGACACTTGTTCTAAGTGTCTATTTATGGGTGAAATTTTTTATAAGTGGCTATAAACGACATTTATTGTAACTAATGAGTGACATTTGCCCCCTGTTATATAAAAAAAAGTCACCTTCGCCGGGGTATCGAAGTTCTCGTAGCGTGGCCTGTTAATATTGTCTTTCTTTGTCTTCTTACGTTTTCGCACTCTACCTTGTTGGCTCTCTGATGGATTTGCTCGTCTCGCTATCGGTACGCCTGTTGTGGTTAAGTTTTTTGACTGCAAAACAAAATAAAATAACAATACGCATAGAGCAGGGTTCGGCAACCTTTACAGTCAGAAGAGCGGAAAAAAAAATTATAAAATTTCAGAGGTTTTAAGAGCCACAACAATTTTTCATACTAACAAATACACAAATAGGAGTCGCATAAATAAAGTTTTTAATAAAACTAATCTTGTTATTCATAAGAAAAATATCTTTTCTTTAACACCTGGAATATGCGTTTATGCACCCCAGTCCACATTGAACCCAGAACTCAAGTACAGTCTCGACTGGGAATGTGGGACTAATCGCCGGAATATCTACTAAGAACCAATATTAATCCCTACGCTACGATAAGAGGCGTCACAGGATCGCTGCTTTTGTATATGTACCGTGACGTGTCAAGAAAAATATCTACTTATACATATATAGAAACATATATACATTTTTAATTAGATAATATGGTATTATTAGTTAATCACATATTTGCGCATGGAACTAAAGAAGCACAGCTTCCATCTAAAGAGTAGAATGTGGCTCGCGAGTCGCATGTTGCCCACCCCTGATATAAGGTATTACTGTCAAAACAATAGTACAAGATTAACAACAAGAATAACATAGAAATTTTCTACTGTATTCTCTTATACACTCGAAATATATATTTTTTGGTTATTAAATTTACGCACCACAAGCACGAGTGCCGTGCCAATTTGTTATATTTATCTTTTATTCTTTTCTTAATCTTTTCTCTCATATCGTTTCAGTAACTCTCTGTTTATAGTTCCACTTTTTTTTTAACATTTTTAGGGGGACAAAGGTGAGAAGTGGACCAAAAAAAAACTCGGAACCTTTACGAACTATGAAGTTAGTTTACATTTGAAAGAAAATTCAAAACCAATTTTTTGCAGGGTCTTTTTGAGCGAAATACTTAATAAAAAATGTCGAATTCTATACTGTGCCGTTATTAACTTCTTTCAGCAACAATAAGCAAATGGAAAGCAATACCATCGTGAGCAGAAGGTTTTGTGCCTGTCTGTACTTTTGGAGTACAGACAGGCACAGTTGTACTTTTGTTGGTACGTCGCCAGCGGACGTTGTACGTGACGAGAATTATATGTGTAATGCCGGAGCCAAACATAGCTCAAAGTGATTGTACATTTTTGTCATTGAAGATTACAAAGTACTACAAAACTTTGCGCAGCTACACAAAGTCCCGGCAATACTACATGATCATCAAAATGAAGCTATTTCTGGCTCCGGCATAAAAATGAATAAATACATACATACCTCTTGATCATCAGGGCTTGGTGTTGAATTCCGCTGCTTTCGTCTGCGACTGCTGTGGCCTCGACGGCGCTGTAACCATAAAATATATCAGTGTATAGTTTTATTTTGTACGTGTCTATGTCACTGAACCACTTAACCGCCAGACAGGCGCGAATCCTGCCTACATAAAAGGCGGTGCAGCCACTCAATTTTTGGCCAATTTTCGGACAAATGCGAATCGGCGTATAAGTTCCTTAAAATGGATATACTGCATTCCTGCAAAGAATATGTTTATAAAATATATGACTTTGAAACTTTTTTTTTTGTTAGTAAGGTATTGGATATTTTTCCTAGTTTCTCAATTTCCACCACAGGCTAAATATCCGTGCCATTTTAAAGTAGTATGTTGTATTCATTTTTTTCGTTCACTATTAATTCTTAATCTTCTTCTAGTTCCCTATACAAAATGAGTATTTGTCTTTGGGGCAGCCATTTCCGCAAGGTATTGGATACTATATTATCAGACTTTCTAACTCAATACATGGTGTAACGTCACGAGTTTATTAATGTGGTGGGCACGCCCATCGTGTCCGCCACGGTGAATCCGCGCCTGTGTCTATATCGCAGAACCACTAAACTCCCAGAGCGTTTCTCTAAAATTTGATATAAAGCAAAACTTAGTAGAATTTACGTTAGGCGTTATAACAGAAGCGAATATTTTTCAGTACTCTATATATGTTATAAAGAATATGTAGGTAGTAGGTGATTGTAACGGCCATTACTGTTAGTGAAAATACAGCTATATTCAAGTCGTGTGTCTTTTTTTGTCTCCGTCAAATATTTCCTAAATAACAATATACAAAGAAGTAAGACTTCTTTCTGGATACCTCTTGATTAAGAAGACATAATTATATATAATAAGAACCATATTTTTAGCAATCTCTATAGAATAGTCGCGGATCCAGCAGACGTTGTCGAGGCCGAACGTTACTTACCATTTACTGCATTCTATTATCCTGTACCATTAATCCCCATTCCCGTTCCATTTCCTTTTCGCTTTCGCTTTCCCATTCCTTTTGCATTCTACAAACCTTGTCCTAGTAATAACGAACACAAAAAAGAAATTATCCAATTTGGTGCAGTCGTTCCGAACTTATGCACGTGAATACATTTCAGCGATTAATTTTTATTTACGATATAAATTGAGATGTAAGCTATCCTATCTTTCAAGTTGGATCAAACTACACACGATGTGCAAATTTCATTAAAATCGGTTCGGTAGTTTAGGTGTCCATCGCGGACAAACATCATATATATTAAGATTACACGTAATTCATATATATTAAGATTATAATGGATAAAAAATATAGCTGAAATCACGATGGCATTTATGTATAGAGGAAACGTGCTAGTCATGTTATCATACGTAAGGAATTTATAACTTTTAACCATTAAAAGAAAACAATAAAAAAAAGAAATGTCAGTTGCCAGCATTTGAGTCGATCGTGAGGAGAAATTTATATGTAAGATAAGAAATTTATTAAGGTTAATTTTTAGGATAAACTTAAAAATTGTACTGGAATCCCCCAATCTGTGGAACTACAAGTCCAATTTGAAAAATTCTTTTAGTATTAAATAGCCCATTTATCGAGGAAGGCTATACCCTATATATTGTTACGCTAAAATTGAAACTATTTTTATTTTACCTATTCTTATACGAACGAAGTCGCGGGCACAGGTAGTGTATAAATAATTTAACACAATTATTTAATATGAAAATATAGCCCTATATTGAATTTAACAAACTCGTTGAATTTACGCAGACGAAGTGGCAGGATACAGCTAGTTTAAAATAAAAGTGATAATTTATAACTGTTCATAGAGTAGTTAACTTTTGGCTTTTATTTATTCGAATTAGAGTTCATTCCAATGTAAGTAATCTTCATGTTGTTTAGAGACTAGTTTATATTTGAATGCTGTATGTACCTATAATAGCGTTGGAAACTGAACGGAATTCATCATTAATTAAGTTTTTAAATGTATTTTCCACATACTGCTGGTATATCTTTGTATAAAATAAAATAAATAAATATCAAAGACGTGCATAGAATCTCGTAGCAATCTTGTGGTACAATTGTCCATTAAAAAAGAAAGGCAAACTTGAATTGTATTTAAGCAATAAAAGACGTATTTTTGAAGACGAATTACAACAGTAGTAATGTAACATAAAATCAATGTCCATTGTCCATGTGAATTTATAAATGATTCATGCGAGCTTCTCCGGTACGCGAGTAAATATTCAAGATAACTATTGAGTTATTTAATCTTATTTATTAATAATTTTAAGGACCATGTAGGTAAATATTTATGTATATAGCCTTTCATTTTTTACATTCGTTTAAGGGGTTATTTTTTAACATATATTTAATATTTTTAGGCGTTATTACATTTTTTTAAATCGTAGGGTAGATCGTTAATTAAGCGCGGTACTAAGTTACGAGTTCTTCTTTTGCCGTAATTATTATTTGCAGGTATATATGAATATTATATGAATCCGGGGATAACGTCAGGCGGCAATCGATCAACTCAACTCGCCCAACAGCCACATCCTCTGCAATTTAAGCGGACTCTGGTACTAGACAAGGCAAGCGCGCTCCGTCCTCAATAAGTTTCTGCGAGACTGTCCCAGCCTTTTCAGTGGTGCAATATATATGGAAGATTATTACTAAGGCTGTGAGCAGTCCATTTATATGACTGTATTTTTAAAATAAGGAAGCGGGAATGTTCATAAAATATGTACGATAATGGCGGATGAATGAATGAATGAATGAATATTCTTTATTGTACACCACAAAAATACATGTTACATAATATTTAATTAAGGCTTCATCAATTGTTTTTGTTATTATTATTCATATATATATTTTGTATGTTGTATCTAAGGAAATTTGTAATCAACTTTATGACCAAGCGACATTGTTTAGATTCACTAGTTTTAAACGCTTTATGGCTACTATGTGAGTTGACTGTTTTATTACTACAATAACTATTGTATAACTGAAACTATTGTATTTTTAAATGTTTGTATTTTAATACTAATATTTAAAAATGTATTTAGAGTAAGATTTTTGAATAATAATAAATATATACACGACTATAAGACACACGGACGCCTGTTCCTAAGGTAGACAACTTAATGCTTGTGTTATAGGTAACAGACGCCTGTTATACACAAATAATTTTTTTTAGAAATATATAAATACATTCATATGAATAAACCACCCAGGCTCCAAGTGGGAATCGAACCCACGACCCCCGGAGCAGAAGGCAGGGACACTGCCCACTGTGCCAACGGGCCAGCAAATCCAAAACTTTTTTAATGCAAATTATTTATGGACTTAGATTTTTTCATAAGGAAGAATGTAGTCGTAAAGAGTCTGCTAATGCCATACCGTAACTGTAAAAGCAGCATTTTCTGCAGCTATGCAGCTAGATGCACGTCAACAAAATATATTTATGATGAGCTGAAATTTTAATTTAAAAATAATAAAACGGTTTGCCGTTTTCCATACTTTCCTTTTTTTTATTTTGAATAGGAGGATTTTGGGTCAGTAAAAAGATAAATAGCATTAACTAATATGACTATTACGATATTTTAATCGAGTCGGTTACTTTGCAACGTCCCATCCCTAGTGGACGTCCGACAAGGGTTTTTAATTGAACGTCGACCTTCCTGACGCTATAACTCCAGAACGCACGAACCGATTTCCACGGTTTTGCATTCGTTGGAAAGGTCTCGGGCTCCCTGAGGTTTATAGCAAAGAAAATTCAGGAAAAATTTCAACAGAAAAGCGGGAAAATCTTTTTTCACATACAGCACCATCTCTGATACATAGCATGTACTACAAACCAATATTTTAAACAAACCGGTATTGTATTTACTGTGAAATTGTGAAAAAAAAGTAAAAGAAATAAGTTATTCGTTTCCTAACATTTCAATTGGAAACCATCAAATCAATCACGTGTATTGTGCAAATTTTTATTCAATTTCAACAGCAGGCATTTGTCTTTAAGGTGGTAAGTTGACAAATTGACTAATCTTCGTACAAATGGGCTAAAGCAAGTCAGCGTTGAAAGCTCTTTATTAAAGCACGATTTTTAAATAAATAAGCAAACACTGATTAAATAGTGAAGTTTTAGAAGTAAAACATCTTATTGTTGTGGACACCCAATCGTTACATTTCATTTTCTAGTATTTGATTGATTTGGCAGAATATTGTCCAATTAAAGCAAGCCAACGTCAAAAGGTCCTTCTTACAGAATAATTTTTAAATAAATAAGTAAATCCTGATTAAATAATGAAGATTTAGAAGTAAAAGACCTTATTATTGTGAACACCTGATTGTTTCGTGTCATCTGCTAGTATTTGACTGTTTTGGCAGCCCGGCATACGTTGTCATGACCAAGTTTGGGTGGTCTGCTAGTAACCAATTAATGAATTATTTTATGAAATTATATTATTTTTTATATAACACGTCAGTTAAAATATTACTAAAATATTCAGAAGTAGCGATCAATACTGTATTTTTAGTATTTTTAAATAATTCGTTTTTTCCTTTATTTCTTTTAAACCATGCCTGAAATAATGGGAAAGAAACAAAACAGATGCATTTTAGAACGGTCTAGCGGTTATAGAATTTTAGCGAGACTAGCGGATAACGGTTGCTTTTAAAATACATATGTATATATGTAGATTACTACAATTCGTCATCATCTTCGATTTTGACTTTAAAAGATTGTAATAAGTATATGAGATACTACTCAGACTCTAAAGTCTCATCCGTCAGAAAGTAAGTCATGTCTTACGGCCCAGGGATCTCCGACTACTTTGTCAGAATTAAATTGGTAACTGGTAGTTTATTTTTGTTTGTAATCCACATGTAAAAGTATACACTTTTGTCATTTATTGAGCATTAGTTACCTGGTGCATTTTTGCAACGAGTAGGCACTTAATCAGTGACCGGCACTTGAGTAGATCGATAGTTTAAGTAGTTCTTACCGCGACTTTTTTGAACGAGTGACCAATTCTTACTGGTTTTCAAATATTCGACCTACTCTATGTTTCGGAAGGCGCGTAAAACAGAGATCTCGATTAATGAAACTGACTGGCATTAGTCGCGAAATTGTGCGGTTTCTGGGATAACGTCTGACGGCAGTCGGTCACCTTAACTCGCCTCACAGCCGAATCCTCTTCAATTTAAGCGAACCCTGGTACTAGACCGGGATAACGCCATACAACAGAGAAATTGTTCATCTATAAAAGGGTTTTACGGAATGCTGTATTATATGGCACTGAACGGAGATGACGCTAGGTAGTAGAAGTTACCTGGTGCACTCAGTTCGTTCTCTGAGTCGTCGGGTTTTTCTGGTTTACAGCGTTTGTTTGTGCAGGTCGCGTGTTTACCATCCGCTTCGCAACGGCACACGTTGCAATCTTGATCAAACACACTTTCCGGTTTGCATTCGGTGCTCACTTGCGTTGTGGTTTCTATTTAATTAAATCATAATCCGAAATCTATATTATTAATGGCCAAGAGCTCGAGGCACATTTTTGGGAAGGTGTTTTATGCAAGTTCAGTTTGCTAACAAATTGTATTTTACGAATAGCAGAACCGTTAGTAAATGAAACACTACTTAGACACTAAAGTTTCATCCTTCAGAAAGTAAGTCATGTTTTAAGGCCCAGGGATCTCCGACTGCTTTGTAAAATTAAACAGCGCAGTTAGAATTAACTGTATTTTATGTATTGTCCAAAAAATGTACCGAAAAAATATAACTTGAGCAGCTTGAAATTTTTATCATTTTCAGTTTTAAAATAAATTTTCTTCTATTTCTAAAATACCATATTTTCGCAATCTGAACATGCCAAAAACATCTTTCCACAAATGTTTCATTAGCTCTCCGGCTATAACGCTTATATAAATTTATATTACTAATATTTATCTACAATGGGCGTTGATTCTAGTGGTAGGATATCTTCAAGATATGCTGATATCTTCGTAGTGCTTAATCCATAACCCAAGACAGGGCTATTGGGTTGTCGCGACCATTCAAAAAGCTTACTTATAATTGTACCGTTGATATGGCATACCTCAAGACTATTCCATATTCATTTTTGCAAAAAAACATATTCATTTTAAAAATATTAGATTTTGTTACTATTAAAAAGGGTCCTAGTCGTTAATGAGAGGCCGGCATTCGAGTCGAACGTCGAACGTTAAGGCAGTTCTTACCGCGAGTCGCGACCGGCTCCGTGTCTCGGAAGGCACGGAAAACTGTGGATACCGATTAAAGTCACTAAGTAATATTAGTCGTGAGATTGTAGAGACGGGGGTTCCGGAGCTGAAGTCAGACGGCAATCGGCCATCTTAACTCGCCCCACAGCCAAATCCTCTGAAATTTATTGAGGTACTGGTACTATACCGGGATAACGAGGTATTAGAATTACGTTCATAACCTCACCTCTCTTAGTCCTCGTACCACCGTTATTGTTGTTGTTGAGAGCTGCACAGTCAATGCGGGTGCAGGAGTAGTTCTGACCCTCGTTGTCGCAAAGGCATGTATTGCAGTCCATCCGGAACTCGATGCCGGGCTGACAGTTTTTCAGCGGGTCCTACTGAACACCACATGCGTTATATCAAGATTGAAATGCTTATCAATAAGAGGTCAAACATATGTCACACATTAAATGGGGGGAGGGGGTGGATCTCCAAAATGTGGCAACGAGCAGGGGGTGGGGGCCAAAAGCTGTGTATGGTCACATGTTAAAACTTTTATTAACATACAGAATCCGCAGTGAGGAGATAAGCAAGCGAACCAAACTGGAAAACGAAAGACGACGAACGTCTTCCTAGTAGATGGACTGACGATCTAGTCCGGGTAGCAGGAAGTCGCTGGTTACTAGCGACACAACATCGCCATTCGTAGAGACTAATGGAGAAGACCTATTTTCAGCAGTGATTGTCCCCAGGCTGATATAATGATTAACGTACTACAGAAAATTATTACGAGAAGCTGCTGTTTTTTTGATTTGTGATATCACACCAGGGAGAGAAGGTTTCTGAAATATGACAACCTGTGACAAGGATGGGTAAGGATAGAAGGATAGCAAGGATACACTATTTATGTATGACCCCAAAGTAACATCTAAGACAGTGTTAAAGGTGTGTCATTGGAAGTATTATAGAAAACAGTCAAGTACTCCCACATGAGGGTTTAGGAACACTTATAACAGAATTTATCAATATTACTTCAGAGGACCTTCAGTTCAGAGGACCATAGCACGAACATTGTCGGTAGTTTTACTTACTTTTACGTTCGTAACGTAACGTGAAATGAAGGTTCGTGCTTCCATTTTACACGACGTACCAATTCTGTTTTCATTCGTTCTAACAACTTTTGCAACTATATTATGTAAATTAGTCGTAGTTAGCATTAATATTTCATTTGACGTTCGGTTTCGAATGTAAACATAAGTAAAACTATCGAGAATCTTCGTGCTAGACCCTCAGATGGTACACTAAATGGATTCGTAAACAGAATACGTATAAAGAAATATATCAATACCTGCTGACTTGCGCGGATTCTTCTGTTCAAGGAGACATTCTGTAATAAATAAAATTTATTATGTGACGAATTCGTTATTTCAGAATTATAAAGATTGGAAGACATTGAAAAAAAAAAACATTGCAAACTACTGAATTTATATCATATGAGATATATGACCGCATTCCTACATTGTATAGGATTCAGTTTTGTTATCAATTAAAAGAGCAATAAGGTAATCAGGGTTAATAAGGATCAACTAGCTATTTTGACGACTACACTACATACTTAGGTTATATTATACAACTTAGAGGTCATCCAAATTATGTAAGACGTTAAAGTTTTTTCACATAATGTCATTATGTGAAAACGGGCAGAGGGAGTGTCAAAAGCTGTAAGATATATTTCAAAATAAAAACATTCAAAACAAAAACAAACAATATTTTTTGTGTGTATGTCACACCGAAGGGGTTTTGAAAATGACCAAGCCTAACGAATGGCTCGGCCATAACAATGCTGTCCGGATTGCTTCTCTTGTACAGCCCGTCCGCCATTTTGTGAAAATGTATCGCTCGTATTTACCAGGCATACTAAAGGGTTGCAAAATCTATACTTATATATAAAGATGAAGAGTTTTATTGTTTGCTGGAACGCGCTAATATCAGGGACTTCATTTCCGATTTGAAAAATCCTTTCAGTATTAGATATCCTATTTATCGAGGAAGGCTATATATCACCACGTTAAAATTTAATCTATGTTTTTACCTAATTTTACGAGGATGAAATCGCGGGCACGGCTAGTGACAGTATAATTTTTTTAATCATTTATAAATGCTGGTCCTAAAAAATACAAATTTGCACCAGGACAACACGGAAGCAACCAGTGGTTATGGCTCCAGAAGAAGAACTTCCTCACTAAAAAAAAACATATTAAACTTGCGAAAGGTCCGCTAGCAGAAGCCGGATGAGTCAGGCCTAAGACCGGGTGGAATGAGCGGAGCTGCTCAATGATCAGGTATGGAGCCCAAAATATTAGTTCATTGATATATGGATTGCTGGGATGTTAGTTGGGAAAAGATTTAGATCTTCTTTCTATCAAGTACTAGTTTTGTCTCGTATCTCATGGATTACAAACTGATTTTAAGACATAGAGACTCTAATTGAACTTGAACGTAACAAAAAATACTCATAAATTGACATTTTCATTAAGCCCTTCACAAAAACTTTTTTTTTATACAGTTAAAACTGTTACGACATTGAAGTGACACTATAACTGTGAAGTATAAAGCTGTGCACTTTTATTTCTCTTGCCTCCACCTTTGTGGCTCACTGTAGCTCAATCAAAACGGTAAAAATCGCATTAAAAATTCGTTGGTTCAATAAATGTAATAAACGAGCCATGTTTAGAACGTAAACAGCGTGTAACAGAAATAGCTGAGCATACAAATCGATCAGCGGTTATTTATTGATGGAAAAAGCCTACCACGGATTCGAAAAAGCCACCGAGCTAGTCTAGCCATTAAGAAACTCTATCAAAAAGCATTGGTTACAAACTACATTTTAATTCGAACAGTAAAGTATAAAACTGTTTTATACTTTACTGTTCGAATTAAAATGTAGCAGTCAGACCCAGGCTAAAAAATGCAGCCGAATTGGTCTGGTGCGTCCGGGTATTAGTACCTATTTCGCACATAAGATCGGCGTCAATGTCACGAGTGACGGTATTGTTTCGTTCCGTTTGTGAGAGTCCTTGATGCCCTAAATCCCTTCTTAAAGGCCGGCAACACATCGGCGAGCCTCCTGATGGTGCAGATATTCATGCGCGGTAGTCAATTAGGTAAAACGACTACCTGTTTTCCCTTTAAGTTTTCTTTTAAGGTCGTTAAGGCAAAATGTAAACCGACTCTAATATTGTCATTCGTATAAAACGCTTTGATACTCGTGTCGTAGCTATTACTGAACGTTTTTGTTATGGTAATGCTTCGCAGAATCCCGGCATGTTAACGGTTTTGGTGTTCTAGCCCGCGCATGCGATCGACGACTTTTGCTACCGTATATGGCGCAGTTGTAAACACAGAACGTAAGAATTATTATTGGAGTTTCGTATTATTATTTGATTGATACCTGATTTCCTATCGTAAGAGTTTAACAATTATGTCAAATGATCACATAATATTGAATACTTTTTGTAAATAACTATTAATTATCATTTTTCTTTTGCTTGGCTTTACAAATACAAATAGATATATATTTTTTATAAACATAAACTGACTGACAATACTTAAAACTTACCAGATAGTCTTAAATTTATGAAAGTTTAGTACAGTGATACTCATTCTCATCAAAAATGTTTTTTAAATTTTTTTTTATTAATCATAAGTAAACTATCGAGAATATCCATGCTAAGCCCGCTGCTTGCATCATATATACAGTACCTATGACAAGGAAACATTTTTAATTTTTTTTTTCTGATAATATTATTATTCCCGTCTGTCTGTTGGTTAAGAGTGCACAATGGATGAAACATTTGCAGTCAAATTCGTGTTATGCTAATCAAATACACCTTTTGACACTAGTTTAGTATGATGCCGGTTGTGTTTCAATTTTTTAATGTCAAAGGTTTGTGTTATATATGTCATGTGTTGTCATTCATGGAATAAACCAGTGCGTTTCTAATCGTGTCTTAGTTCACTTCTCCGATCATCTACGAGTATACGGATATATTTATAAGAGTTTGTTTGTCGTTTGCTTGAACGCGCTAATATCAAGAACCACTGGTCCGATTTGTAAAGTTACTTCATTGTTGGATCGACGAAGGCTATAGGCTATATATCATCACGCTAAAATCTTTCATCTAATTTTCCGCGAAAGAAGTCGCGGGTCACAACTAGTATTTGTATAGATGTAGCCCTCATTGGTATTAGAGCTTTTTTACCTTGCGTTAAAGAAGCTTTCAAATAGAATATTTATATATAATTATGTATAATTATTATAACTCACAAGTTCTTGTTCAGACGGCAGCGATTTTATAACGCGACCCTTTTTTATCTAGCAATGTGAAGTCGCAGACATAGCTATTAAAATAATAAGGTATAATACGATTGGCAAGAAATGTCAAGTTGCAGTTGGTGTTGTAGTAAGAGCTAGGAATGCGATGATGGTGAGTTCGACTAAGGCAATAATAGTATAAATATAAAGTGGCCCAGAACTTGTCAAGACACGTTTATATAGAAGCATACGCGATAAAAGTATTTGTTAAATAACTTCAAAACTGGTTATCCGATTTCGCTCAATATAATTTTTCTTGTGAATTTTTAGCATGGCTTATTCACATGGACAACTTGAAGTCACTACATCGAATAGTTTGAAAATCTTTGGGGGTTGATCTTGACAGAGGTAACTACAAGGGTTCCTTCCAGCCTAAATGTTTATAATTATTATTTGACTTGTCCCTCTTAAGTGACTACCGACGCCCATGGGCAACTACAACACCAGGGGATCGCAGATGCGTTGCCGGCCTTTGAGAAATGAGTATGCTCTTTTCTTGAAGGACCTTAAGTCGTATCCGTTCGGAAATGCAGACATAAATAAATTGGGTGGCACCAATAGTTTAAATTAGTCCATTTAAATAACATTTCACTCTCTCTCTTATTCTTATGGTCATTTACATATTTCACTATAACCGATCCACCGATCGATCATGCTTACGTTCCATTACGGCCTAATTGTGCATTTTGTTACATGTTATAAAGTTGAAGAATCGAAGACGTACTAATTTGTCATATTAGTCCAAGATCTTTGCCTAAAAAGTATTCCTAATGTTCTTTAAAAAAAAAACAAAGAGTGCGATTATTAGAAAGAGAGAGTTAGCAAAACGAAGTATGAAATTAATAAACGCAAATAGGGGAAATGGTAACGGAGAGAGTGTAATTATTAAGAAGACAAAGTAAGTAAAACGGAAAGTGAAATTTATAAACGCAAAGAGAGCAAACGGAGAGTGTGTAATCATAAAGAGGAGAGGGTAAGAGAAAAGGAGAGTGAAATAAAAACGGAAAGAGTGATCAGTAAGTCTACACGTTTGAATTTCAAGGAACTTCTCATCGTAAAAAGATAATTTTATCACGAAATATGATGTCAGACGGCAATCGGTCATCTCAACTCGCCCCACAGCCACATCCTCTACAATTTAAGCGGACCCTAGTACTAAACCGGGATAACGCTAGGTTTTTTTTTGTAAAACAAGGGGCAAACGGGCTAGCGGTTCACCCAAGTGACTACTGACGCCTATGGAAAACTGCAACACCAGAGAGTTCGCAGATGCGGCCTTTGAGAAATAAGTATGCTCTTTTCTTCAAGGTCCCTAAGTCGTATCCGTTCGGAAATACCGAAGCTGGCGACTGACTCCACAGAGAAATTGTGCGAGGCAAAAAGTGTTTAGGTAGACGAAGATTTAAAGAACCCTTAAGTTTTTTTCATATTGACAGGCCGAGGTTCTGCGCGACAAACGTGGCGTGTATACGAAAAACTTTTTCGGTGGCGTCTGGGGCCATCGTCCACCGCTGTTGGAATACAATCAACCTAAGACGACATGCACTTGTAGTTAGTGGTTATTTTTTACTTTTTAACAGTTTTTCCACTGAAATAAAGATATTTAAAATATATTTTTTTAAATCACATATTCATATATAGACATATACGAGCGTTCCTATCCTAGTGTTACGGTACGATACTTTGATGATATCAACATCTGGTGCTGAATATACCTGCCATATACCAGTAGCACTACACCCATTTCTTATCTATAGACATGCCGGAGCCAGATATAGTTTCACTTGAATGATCATTTCAATGATCATGTAGTGTGGCTGTATAAAGTTTTGTAGTACTTTGTGAACCTCAAAAATGTACAAAGACTTTGAGCTATGTCTGGCTCCGGTATAAGGCATACGGCCAAAAATTTAGCGTGTGAAGTAAGTAGCGTGTTTTAATTGTTAAAACTGGTAGATTTTAAGATTTCTTAAACTGTAAATTATTAATTACAACCTCCTTATTTTTTGCACACTGTACTCAGTAGAATTTATTGGCTCTTAAATGTAACTCTTAAATAGCAAGAGACGGAGGAGAGAGATATAATAGAAGGGAGGCCTATGCCCAGCTGTGAGCAATTAAGGGCTGATAAAGAGAAGAGAGAACTCCATTTCTTGCATAAAAATGAATGACTGGATTGATTGAAGACTGCTGCTCTCCTACTAGGCGTCATTATAGTCCAGCTCTTATGTTGGGAACTTAAAATTAAGATTATCCTAATTTGATTTTGACCTTTAAGTGTAAAAGTAGTAGAATATTGAATTGGTATCTCTGTCAGCAGTACCTACCCCAGGTAAAAGTTAGAATGGAGTGAGGTACAATTACGGCACTCCCCTTACTGGCCTTATTTATAGATTTATATAAAATATATTTAAAGGAATTATTATATTAAGAGGCGCCCCTATCCGAGGCACCTCCTGGGACGCGATGCTTGGAGCGGCCACTCCATTCGCCTTATGATAGGGTCGTGCCTATCTGTCAGCTAAGTCACTATATCACCGGATCGAGTATCTGGCTTAGTACACCGTTCTACTTGTTAGGTACTCAATTCCTATTAGAAAATTAATAATTGCTTATTACTTATTTCAGAATGTGGTGAAAGGAATGAAGTATCACGCATCATAGGGGGTGTGGAAGCTGGCATCAATGAATTTCCTTGGATGGCCAAGCTGAACTACTTCAAGCGGTTCTATTGTGGCGGGATGCTGATTGCTGATAGATATGTGATGACTGCTGCTCACTGCGTAAAAGGGTAAATGACTTTTTTAATCAGCCTATAGTGTCCCACTCATGGGCAAAGACCTCCCTCCTCTCATACTATTCTTTCCTATCCTGGGCTACTTGAAACCAGGTATTACCCACAAAGGCGTTCAAGTCATCTCTGCAATTCTTCCTCGGTATTCTTGGTCTTCGGCGACCATTGGTGAGAGAACATAACGTTGGAACATTGGCCCAGTTCTGCGGATCCATTCTTGCCATATACCCGGCCCATTCCCTTCAGTTTTACTGACTTCTTAATATATAAAATCCCACTGTCACTACGTACGTTCCCAGTGGAGTTAACTGGGATCATATATAGTGACAGTGACACATAATACTTACGAAGTTAACCAATATTTATGAAAGCTGGCATTTGTGTATAATTTGGTCCAACTTGAGAGATAGGATAGTTTTTATTCTATTAATGTCATTTTTTAAAATTTGGTCTTTATATCCCTTTTAAATCGCTCAGTCACAGCAACACACACGTGATCGGGTCTTCTAGTATTTTTAAAGCTTCTTCCTTCAGTGCTAAAGGATCCATCGTTTCCAGTAAAACGCTGCCTTAAGACTTGTTACAAGCTGTTTTGTACATGACTTTGCTGTTTGGCTAGAAAAAAAATTGGTTTTACAAATCATATGACCCAAATTGGTCACTTGAATACTTCGAAACTTAGGATTTGGATGACTAGTGAATTTCACATTTTTATGAAGAGCACAATGCTTCACATCAAGCATCTTACTTTCATTTGCAATAAATGCTATACGATTTTCTTTAATACTAGCTGTACCCTGCGGCTTCGCCCGCGTGAAAACAGTTATTTTATTGTTCTGTTAAATGAACCCTAATTATTAAGTTAAATGTAGCTAAAAAACACTAGCTTTTCCCACGACTTCGCCTGCGTAAAATTAGGTAAAACAAAAATCAATTTTAACGTGATGGTACATAGCCTATAGCCTTCTTCGATAAACGGGCTATCTAACACTGAGAATTTTTCAAACCGGACCAGTAGCTCCTAAGATTAGCGCATGCAAGCAAACAAATAAATAAACAAACTCTTCAGCTGTATATATTAAGTGAAATCATGCTTTATCGATGCTCTGTTTTTAATGTTATGGAGTGAGAGCCTTGTGTTGACCTTTTAAAGAGTTTTTGTATTCAAATGTTATTTCGACATTTATTTACATTTAAAGTTCATGCCGGATTAATTTAGAAGTTCCAGCATATTTCTAGTCTGTTACCATGCAAAAGAGCTTAGCAAATATTTTAAAAACTCAAAAAAATTACGTTACTACCACATACGCCGGCGACTTTAACCGTGTATAGTTAGGTAAAAAAATGGATTCAATATTAGCGTGATGATATATAGCCTATAGTCTTTCTCGTTAAATGGGCTATCTAACACTGAAAGAATTTTTCAAATCGGACCAGTTGTTCCTGAGATTAGCGCGTTCAATCAAACAAACAAACACAGTCTTCAGGTTTATGTATTAGTAAAGATGGTAAAGGCAGTTTGGGGTCCTGGATTACCAAAAAAACGATAGCATACAAAGTTTGCATTTTGACATGAATTTATGAAAACATTTTCAACCGACGTCAAAAAAATTCAACTGTATTTTTTTGTCGTGTATTACCTCAGAACTTTTATGCTTCTACCATTCTACCCTACCTCTTGCAACTCGCCTCACATTTTAAAATATATTTCTTCCATTTAAAATGCTGTATAACTTACCTCCTTTAAAGGAGGTCGTAGCTTAATCGGTACCCGGTAATTGAGTAGATCGTTTGGTTAAGGAGGTCTTACCGCGACCGATTGATAGACGACTCAAACACTCTTTGCTGGTTTTGCAAATATCATACCTTCTCCGTGTTTCGGAAGGCACGTAAACCAGTGAGTCCCGATTAATCACTGAGTGATATTAGTCCATAACTTTCAAATACCTAGTTCAAAAAATCATTGTATTGTGGCAATCTATGACGATGGGAAGCAATAGTTTGGTTACTTTGTACTTTTATTTTCGCTTGGACCCTTATCAGTGCGGGTGATAAAGCGCCGCCGGGGACCGACCTTTGCCTATGAGGGGAATCGTGTTGTTAGAGTTGATTTATCCTCTCGGTCTAGCTTTCCGCAGAAGCAGGTTTAAGAAGTATTGCGCAACGATTTTTATTATAAACGAGAAATCGTTGCATTGTAAATGTAACGGACACGTTGGTGTCTTTTCGAGGGTTATATTGATAGGGATCAATAATACACCAATTTGTCATAAACTTCTCGCAGACTGTACAAAACTCTTTTATAAGGCGTACAACCTACCTATTTCCCTTTATCACATAACAAGTCTACTTAGCGTTATCCCAGTCCGGTTTATTCAGGATGCAAATGCGCAATTTTATCCCCAGGTTCTTAATAACCTAGTTAAAGCATTTACAATAGAGAAAATTGCATTTTCATACAACTTAAAGTGTATAGATCAGTATTAGAAAATTGCGCTAATGGTTGAAGTTCTAATTATTTGTTGTGGAAATAAAAGAAAAAATTATTAATTTTCTTGTGTTCGTTACAGAAGATATATTATAGGGTACCTTTTACCGACAAATATATACCGATGGATATAAAAATAATGTGGGAGAACCCTGTTTTCAACACGTAAAGATTTCAAACGGGAAGATCAGATTAGATTCCGGGCGCGAGTTAGAATTTTACCTGCGGATCCTGATTGTGTTTGACAAGAGTTTCTAAATACGTTAATGCCGTTCATTTATTTTCAGGCTACAGTGCCTTTAATATTATATCATAACAGATATAATATTATAACAGATTTGTTTGTCTGTTTGTATGTTAACTTGAACACGCTCATCTCAGGACCTACAGAAAAATTCTTTCAATGATAAAAGTTAATCTAATTTTTTTTCCAAATTTTACGCGGACGAAATCTCGATTAACGGCCAATATACTTAAGTATATGGAGTATTGACAAATCATAAAATACTAGATACAATGTATTGTAATAAAAAAGACCAATGTACCAAATAAAAGAGAAAGTTTTGATTTTTTTTTAAGTAACTAAGGGGCCGCGCCGTTCAACTAACTTCCCGAGGGATATTCTGTCGTAGTCTTTGTTACACCATTTAATAAACTGGCTGGCTAATACTTAGGCCATTCGTAAGATACAGTGACCATGTGATTGTGTTTAAGTGATTGAAGTTTACATGGATATATTTTGATTAATATACAAAAAAGATTCTTTGAATTTAAACAAAAATAAATAACCAAGACGGTTAAGGTCTCAACCTTCTAACCAAACCGTTTTCAACGGAAGTACAATCGAGGTAATCAATTATGCTGACAATTGGTTAAGGTTAATTTGTCGTGTACCGCCCCAACATAAAACAAAAGAGCGACCCAAAAAGAAAGAGCCAATGCCGCAAAATGATAGAACATGCTAAAAACTCATTAGGAAAATTATTCTGAACGAAATCAGACAACAACTTTTGAAGTTATTTAACAGATACGTTTATAGTGTATCAGATATACAAGCGTGTCTTGACACGCTTTTGGCCATTTTATAATGAATATAAAATGTTACGTAAATAAATAAAATAAAATCATCTTATTAATGACTGACATCATTGTTGTTATACCATTACAATCATCAGTATACGTAAGCATTTTATAAGAAATAGGAATAAAAAAACATTACAACTTTAATGAAACCCATTATTACGAGCATTATTTAATTTGCTAATAGCATTAGAGGGTTAAATGACATACCGTTCTAACAATTTCCAGGTGAAAGGGGACTTTTGAGTTGCTTTCGCGGATTGGGTTTCCGAATATTGTCGTTTATTGCTGCTTTATGATTTCTGTCTTAATGAAATATATTGAATATTTTTACTTAATAGTTCTTTTACTTTGGTGTTTGTGGTTGAGGAATACTTTTAACGTCAACGAAAGCAACATCGATCTATTGTAATACAATAATGAGACACTAGACACTAGAGCGTCACTGGGAGTATCTGGCAAGTCCTAGACTTGAAAATTTGGGCTTTTGAAGGTGCACTTGAAAGTAATTGAAAAATCGTTATTTTACAGGATGAAAACAACACCGAAATCGCACTAATTGACTATCAATTGATATACTACGGCTGATCAATCTCCATACAAATTTACGTAAACTTTACCAACGCGTTAAGGTTAGAAAACTCACACTAAGCACTCTGTACTATAATTATGCCCATATTCATAAAGTGGTTTACGCTTCACACATTTATATGTATTAGATTGACAACATAACATTTCGTTACAATTTTAAATTTGGAAAATGTAAATCAAAATTTGCCTTTTTTTATTTGTCACGTTAATGTCGTGAATAAGTAATCGTATTACGTCATAATTTAAAAAACGTACAGTCTATTCATTCGCTTAATCGCCAACGTCCATACCACGTTGAATACACCGGTTCTCGTCCGATCACCGAAGTTAAGCAACGTCGGGCGCGGTCCGCATGTCCCACAGAATATTTAAGGTTCGTCCTCTGCAAGAGAAGGGATTTAAGAAATTCGTTTCATTAAATATGATGATACGCCTTATCCCTATCTACAGCAGTAGCAGTGAGATACTAATCGACTAATGTAACTACAAAATGTATTTAGTCAAGTCGGTTTTTTTAAAAGATCATTTGAACCTTATGCACACATTTTTTGACTTAACGTACACATTTCAGTATAAAGTATAAATCCTTAGCTTAATTTCAATTTACAATCGAAGAAGCAATATTTAAGACAGGGTGAATAAAAGGCTATTTAAGCCACAAAATAAATTTATTTCCATTAATACCTAAAACAAGAACAATCTTTCGTATAGACAGCTGATAAATTATGCCCAGTTGGCAGAGAGAGACAAAAATCAAGAATGGATTTGAATGGGACTGCCTTGGTGGCACATCTAAAGAGAATTGATTTTTTGTCATAAGGAACCCAACATTGAAGTGACAGACATTTTTGAAATTATTATACTTAGGTTTATTTAAAAAAAAAAGTGTCTTTTTTATTTATCGTACATTATTTTTTTTAGTTTGCGGCCAAATATTTTTAATTTCCTTTAACGGTGTGGCATAAAGAACCAGGTTTCTAAATCGGAGTATTTAATTACGAGGTCAGTATGTCTGTAACATGTCTGTATATGTAATTGCCTTAGTCAAGTATTACATTCTATTCCCCCGCAGATATTATCACGAGCATGACGCTAAGTCCCCGGTCCAATTGTTAATCTAGTTCTCATATCAATATTTCCAGGGTGTGGATCTTCATTTTAATTCGTCCGATAGCTGATCAGATCCGCAACGGGTACGGGATTCCGGAATACCCTAGCTGCTACTGTCACTCCCGGAACACTGTTCATGACAGTACTATCCGCACCCTTTTTCTCCTTTCCATCGACCTTTATATCCTTTTACTCCATCCCTCATTTACTCCTACCTATTTAACTAATTAGAAATAACGCCACACTTGCAGTAGTTTTGGTCTACTTCCGAATAAGGCCGGCGCGTCCGGGTAGCAGTACCTCAGTCTCATATAGGATCGGCGTGCAGAGGCGGTTATGCTGTCATGGCAAGTTATAGTATTTTTGTCGCGTTTAGTTGGGTTTATGAGAGTTCCCGGCGGCCTAAACCCCTTCTTAAAGGCCGACCAATCAATCATCTGTTTGTGCAGATTTCCATGAGCTACGGTTTACCTAAGTGACTAGTTCGGCGAACAATCTGGTCGTTTGCCCTTTGTAATATACAAAATAAATCAACTTAATCATGAACAAATCTTAAAAATAAATGATAATATTTGGGATGAGTTCCTGGGCCAATCCCATCCATAACTTTCTCGCAAAGGTATTCAAACCGTCGCACCAACTTATCCTCGACCTGCCGAGTCGTCGGCGGCCATTGGTGGGCATCCAGGAAGTCGTGATGTTGGCCCACCTTTGCGGGTCCCTTCCAGCCACATGCTCAGCCCATTCCCACTTCAGCTTTGCTAAATAGTCAGAGCTGACCCAAAATGAAATGGGACCACACGGAAAGCTCCAGCTTTCTAAGAACTAGAGAACCATCGAAATCAGTTCACCCAGTCCCCCCAGTCCTATTGGGAACTACCTCCTCTTTTGAAATCGGTTGAAAATCATGTATACATAAGTTTTACCCGCATTTATACCCAAGCATTTTGTTTATCGTTCAGTTTGAAATATGATTGTCTTTTATGAAAATTATTTACGTACCGCGAAACAGTAAATTTAATTGATAAGAGAAAATGTACAAATGTAAACTTATCGCCGAGCGATATTTCCAGCGACGCTAAGAATTGAGCAAACATTGTTCTGCAGAATAATTACGTTATAGAAATACAAAGGGATATGACGTAAGACACACTAAGATAAGCCATAGCTTACGTCAAATATATATATATAAAGAATATTAGGAATACTTTTTAGGTATGTCTAATATTCCCTTTTCCCCCTCCTACCAAGCTTAAAATATAAGCTTGTATTAGAAGTGTGTGCGACAATATTCCAATGGCGATGGGGTTTCAATCGGGTATTTTGCGTATTTCATTCCAAACCTTATACCGTTGAGCTATTGAAGCTCTAAAGTTAAGGGGATGTTACGAAATACATATAGCCTATAGCCTTCCTCGATAAATGGGCTATCTAACACTGGAAGAATTTTTCAAATCGGACCAATAGTTCCTGAGATTAGCGCGATCAAGCAAACAAACAAACAAACTCTTCAGCTTTATGTATTAGCATGGAGTATAGATAACCTTCCTCTGGGTCACTCTATTTATTGACGACAACCGCACTATAAAGGTTCTGTAAAAGTTCCATGCGTACAGGAACGTGAAGCGACTTCCCTTTATCCTGCATAAAAAATAAAGATGTAAAGATAAAGAATAAAGATAAATGATAAAGAATAAAGATAAAAGATATAGAATAAAGACATAACAAAGAACAAATTACGCAAGAATACATCAATACTGGCACAATATTCTCAGCCGTATGTTAGGAATAACTCGTATTAAAATTAATTTTCGCCGTCAAAGCGCTCCATTACAGGGTACTGTAGACATATATTGGTTTGTAACAAATAACAGCCATCCCTCAGGACCGCAGATCAATGTAAGCGAAGCCAGTACACTGGTGCGTGCCTTGTTTGACAGCGGAGTAAGTAATTTAATTTAACAAATAAGTACAAAGGACTACCAAAACATAGTCGTATGTGCCTACGGTAGGTTACTTAATGTATTATAGGCATCAGCCGACTGAAATACATTTTTTTATATATATAAACATGCTTATGTACATAAGTATACATCCAGATTCGATGCGGAAATTGAACCCACTATCCTAAAGCGGACAGCAGGGTTCACTGTCAACTGCGCCGACAGACCAGTCAAGTGCCAGGAGAGTAACAAACATTTCTTTCCTATAAAGCTACATTTGGCCAAAGATTCTCTATTGTTGTAGGCGAAGACCTTACTAAAAGGTCAGCAAAATAGAATTAACGCTGTTGAGATCTAATTCCTTTTAATTAAAGAGGTTGTGAAAACCATCAAGCAGTATAAGGTTTCATATATACTGGGACACAATAGGTATTGGCTATTGTGACTATAATATTTTGAAGATTGAAGGGAAAAGGGGACTGGGGACACGCGGATACTCCTTGCTTCGCAACATGTGGAAATGGACCGGCATATAAACAGTATAAAAAGAGTTCATGGAACTCTTCAGGCTACAGTACTTTTATTGCGAAAGTTTCGACGCTGATAGACTTTTACACAGCTATTCGCAATAATAATTTGCATGCCCTAAAAGTGGCAGATTGTAGATAAGTCCTAAAAACAATGTACCTAACACCCTATGTACCTACAATTACGCAAATAAATATTTATGATTTATGATTTATGATTTAGTAGATTTAATGCGCGTGAATTAATGTTAGTAAAGTTTTTGCAACATACTAGATGAAAAACCACTGCTATTATATACTAGAATTAATTTTAATATCAAAGAAAACTTTAATTGTACATAATTCACAACGTAAATTAGGCTCTCACACGTGGTATTATTATTTTTTTGTAATTAATTAAATATACTATAGCATACCCAACCTAAAATGTTATTTATTATACAAGGTGTAAAAGATATCGTACCGCAAACTTTGTGATAACGCTACATTTAATATATTTAATCAAATCATAAAAATCGTTCATATCAGAAATGAGAGGTTACAGATATTGCTATCCTCGTCCCATTCTTGAGCGCGCAATGTATCGTGAGTATTGGGAAGCAATCGTCAACAAAATGTTGATATGGAAAACAAGTCAACGTCCCGCGCCGCGCGAACTCTGTTACGTACTTTTAAGTTTTATTTACATTGCGGTTTGACGTAAAAATATTGAAGAAATTTGTTTCTGATTTAAAAATGCTAAAAAAATTAAACGTTTCAAGAAAAAGCCGACGAAAAATTTCACCACTGGGGAGTCTAAAATCATGTACGAAAACCAGCTTTAAAATAAAAAGAAATATCAAAATCGGGCACCTATATGTATATAAAAATCAATAGTTGTTTGTTAGTCTCTCTTAAACTCGAAATCTGCTGGACCGGTTTAAATTTTGTTTGTATTATTTCAGGGAAGGAATGAAACAGCGAAAAAGTTATGAGAGGCTGTACACGTAGAATTAAATTGTTTGTTTTAGGTGCGTACCCCTTTTAAAGGAATTCAAAGGTTGCGTTATAACATATATAAGAAATGTTTTCTATTTCGGCTTACTAAGTAATGACGTTTGTATTCTCTAAGCGTATTAAAAAAAATAGAGACCATCTATGTGTATTAAGGATGGTTTTTCGAGACCCAGGGAATGCAATGACGAGGTTGAAGTAGATACCTATAAAGTTGAGGCCTATGTCCAACAGTGGGGTAGTAAGGAATGACAACGAATGAATAAAATCTCTAAAATGCAAAGATAAAAATAATTTCTTCATACTCAATATTGTACACTAGAAGAACACATGAGAAAAGAAAACATATAAACGAGAAAAGAGACAGTACAAAAGGCGGTGTTATCGCTAAAAAGCGATTTCTTCCACACAACCTTTGGGACAAGAGATTATCAAGACAAGAGCAGGCATAATATAAAGTATACGGAAAGATAAAAAAGATCCGACAGTGGCAAAAGGTAAAATCTGAACTTCTCAACAGCTGTTTAGTTGAAAAGCAATTAGTGAAGTCAAATCACGTCCGCGATTTCACAAATATTTTTTTTTGTAGAAATAAATAAATACATACATATAGATAATACACCCATATTCTAGGCGGGAACGACCGGCGACTCACACGTCTGTTTTCGAAAGGTAGGTGGCCAACTGCGCCAACGGGCCAGACAATATAAAATCTGTCTATTGATAAACTTAAACAAAATGTTATAAATTGTTTTTAAATAAAAAGAAAACCGCCTTCAAAAACAAAAAGGCGAGAAACCAAAAAGCAAAAAATAAATAGTACTTTCATACAATTTAGACACTTCCCGATGTGCTGAAGTAAATACCAAGAAAAATAGATTCTCCTCTAAATTGACGCAGATGGCACACATTATATTTAAATGTGTTAATAATTTTAAACCAAAACAGTCACTATGATAATTTAATATATCGATATTGTTATCGATATCACGCGTTGACCATCTATATAAACCACAGATAAATCAATGGAGCGCCATGACAGCTGCACATTATAGCTTATGTTTACTCTAATAGCCACTACGATATGGAAACGTGTTCCATATCATAGCGAAAAATAACTGAACAGCTTAATTACAATTACTTTTTTATTCTCGCTGGAATACTTGCACACCAGAGTGTTACATACGTTGAAACTACCAGAATAGCCACATAAAACTCAGCTCAAACCAGCAGCAGCTCTTTGTCCTGAGTAGGGCACCAAATGCTTGCTTTGATATGCTGCTCGGCGCGGGTCGTTAACTTGTTTTGCGTGTCAACATTTTGTTGACGATTGCTTCCCAATGTTCACGATACATTGCGCGCTCAACAGTGGGATGGGGATGACAATATCTGTAAACTCTCATTTCTGAGATGAATGCTTTATATGATTTTATTAAGAACATTAAATATAGCCTTATCGCAAAGTTTGCGGTACGATGCCTTTTATATCTCTGTATAAGAAGCATCATTATTTGATTTATAATAAAGTTTTGTAGAACTTTGTACTCTTCATGTAGAAAACACTGAGTTATGTCTGGCTTCGGCAATGGATACTTCTCCTGTCGGGTAACTGCGTATTATATAATCTCGTCATACCCTATGAGACTATATTTTTCATATTAAAGTGCTACTGACGACGGAATCTCAATGGAACTAGTAGAGTAATAAGAAAGGAAGAGTAAAAGAAAAAAAAAAGATCATGACATGATATAACTTATATAGATGGGTTCCGTATCTGATACGCTATAAACATATTTGTTAAATAACTTCAAAAGTTGTCCGATTTCGTTAAAAATAATTTTCCTAATGAGTTTTTATCATGTTCTAGCAACATGGAAAATTTTAAGTCTCTACGTCTAATAGTTTGGAAATACTACGGGCCATAACAAAAGATAAATCTTTAAGAAATAAGAATCAGGTTATTGTGATAGCCTTTGTGAAAGTTAAGTAAAAGTAGACCTTAAGGATGCTATTCTCTGTAAAAAATTGATTTATACTCATTAAAAAAAAAAAAAAAACGACAGTGCAGCCATGGTGAACAGAGCAAGTAGATGCTGGATCGTGAGTTTGATACCTAAGGCAAACATTAATTTTAATTCTATAAATATCTCATCAAATATTGTACTTTTAAACAACTTTATCTCTACTGAATAAAATTATTGTGTCAGTATTTGTTAACAAGCTCTTCCGAAGCGGCTTGACCGATTGTTATGAAAATTTTTATTCATATTTAACTAGTACATATACATAATTCTTCTGTATAAATGCACCTTCATATAACAGGGCAAACGGGCAGTGGGTTCACAAGAGTGACAGCTTGACCAAAACATATTTACCAAATGGTAATAATCTTAAATCATATACAAATACACCAATTGTATAAGAATGATTAAACTGTACAAAAAACGGCAACGTACCCAAAACAAAGCTTTTCTAGAGAATAAGATATACACTAGTATTATTTGAGCTACTACAATTGATCTAGCTATTTAGGATACGCCGACTGTACATGATTGAAGGCTGAAAACTGTACATTTATTTACACAGTATGTGAATGAAGCCTGAAGACTGTACATTTATTTACACAGTATGTGATTGAAGCCTGAAAACTGTACATTTATTTACATAGTATGTGAATAAAGCCTGAAGACTGTACATTTATTAATACAGCAAAATTGTTGTAAAAATATATATTTAACGTTACGGTAAAATTTAACAGTAGTCATGGGGGTAAAGGGGTAGGAAAAAATTCCTTTTTCCCGAGGGTCTTGGGACGGGACATTTAGGTGAACCGACTTCGAGTCGAGATAAAGTCTAGACTTACAGAATATAATAATAATAATAAGGTTAATTGGATCTTTGGATCTATTGGATCCTTTATATATGTGAACTGTATTTTACGTTTAGACGTTAAAACTGCTAAAGCAATTGTGATGAATTTTGGTATAGAGCTAGATTAGATCTTGAAGAAGGACAGAGGCTAATTTTTCTCAGTGATATTAATCGGGACCCACGGTTTTTACGTTCCTTAGAGAGGGAATAATCGATAGGCAGGCTGCCTCTTACAAATATTCAACCATAGACTACCAAGAAAACTTGCGAGCCTCTCTTTGACATACAGAATTAAAATAAATCCGATAATAAGGCAAGTAATCATTGGCAGTCAAAAATTAGTTATCAAATCAATTAAATAGATATTCAACCGGACAATCTGTTTTGATAAACAAGTGAATATTATTGCGCGTTTAAAAATATATAACAATTCGATCGATCTGAAAGGTCTGGTACCTTTCAGAAAAAAAAAATTCTACAAAAATTTCTGATTCGCCAATAAATAATTTAACAACAAGCAGTGGAACTGTGTATTGGTTTCATTTATAAACATGAAATTAAGAGACATTTAGGTCATTAATTAATAAATCTTGAAGAAAGATTAATTTTAAATTTAAATTTTTAGCCGTGATACAATTTTTTTTTCGAATTCCTCATTCAATTTTCTATGAAGTGATATGTTTTTCAAATCTATTGTCAAGGTGCGTCGTGGTGGAAAAAAAAGGAGATGCGTCCGAAAGCCGTACGAAGGTACGTACAAACTGAAATATCCTTCTGGGGCCGATTCAGTTAGCTTGACGTCCCTTTAAGTAAAGAATATGAAAAAAAAGAATTTAAATGCAAACTTTGAATTTCAATGTATCGATTTGCTGATTAAACGTATTAATTAATCGCACTTTCCTGCTATAGGCACTTTTTATCTGCCTTTTATAACTAAGAGGGCAAGTAAGTGCCACTAAGAGAAACTTAGAATGTAACTGAGGTTTTCCGCACGGAGTTTTTTCCAAAAGTCGGTATAGTATTCTAGTGTATATAAATAATTTTATAGCGTATAGTTTTTCGTACTGAATGTGCATTTTTTTTGTTTTAATTTTTATCCGATTTGCGGGAATGATTATGTTGAAATTTGACGCTGTGTAATAAAAATGATTTTACATGTTGGCTTTTTTTATTTAACCAATCCTGCTTCGGTTCGTTCTAAAACTTTTGACAACCTTGGAGCACTGTCCATGGATACGTCAGTGAATATTTAAGGAAAGAAAACAAACTTCTACCGATTTATTAGAGGTAGCGCCACGCTTGCAGTCCTTTTGGTCTGCAGCCGAACTGTGTCGGAGCGTCCCGGTACCAGTACCTATTTTTCACGTGAGATCGGCGTAGTGGCGGGAATGCTGCCACATAAATTGATGGTGTTGTTGTTGCGTTACGTACGCTTTGCGAGACTTCCCGGTGGCCTATCTCGTCAATAAAGCCTGGCAACGCATCTCCTTGCCTTCTGATGATGCAGATGACCATGTGGTCTGTTTCCTAGCCACCACTAGGTGGGCCGAAAAAGAGGTGGCGCGACGAATTGGACGCCGTTGCGGGAAAGGAGTGAATTGGTTTAGCTCTGGATAGAGGAGAGTGTTCTAAGAGTTGGGAGGTCTTTGCCCAGCAGTGAGACATTATAGGCTAATTAAAAAAGAAACTATTAATGTTAAGGAACATTTCTGATATTTGCATGCTACAATGCAGAATATGTATCAGTTGAATACTGTCAACATCATATTCATTTCATTTCATTTCAAAAGAATCAGGTCATAACTATACCGAGTAAGGACTTAATTTCAACTTAAATGAATATATAAACAAAAGAAAAATTCACGCATTTACCGTATTAGTATAAGGGTATCGGTCCATAAGAATAGAAATATATTTGTTTGTCACCCTTTTCCCTCTTAAAATAGAAAAGGTTCACAAGTGCTGCGTTATGGCCCGATCCCCCTCACAACGAGGGCGAAACAGCTATGAATATAGGGTACTGAGGGCTGAACAGGGAACCCTTATACTCAAAGTCTTTTAAGAAAAAATGCCTCATTATTTCTTGCTAAAGGTATATCTATACTAATATATAAAGCTGACGAGTTTGTTTCCTTGAACGCGCTAATCTCAGGAATAAATGGTTTGATTTGAAAAATTCTTTCATTATTATATAGCACATTTATAGAGAAAGGCTATATATAATCACGCTAAAATTGAATCAAACTTTTGTTGCTCAAATTCTATGCCTAATTCTTTTTTTATACATTTGACGACAATGCACTTATGTGCTGCCAGTATTTCTCGCGAAAAAAGAGGTTAGAAATGTTGGCGACAACATCATTGAAAATATTTATTCAACATCCACCCTTTGGTCCTTAAAAT
>JANCMC010033613.1:6426696-6465165 GCA_024363005.1 Charaxes varanes
GGACATAGTCGCTGGCATAGCTTGTGTGTAATAATAAATAAATAAATTAAAAAATAAATAAAGGCATTGGAATATTAATCATAACTTAATGTGTTTTAATATGAAGAATGAAAGTTTTACTTTCTTGTGAATAATTATTCTAGAGTTCGGTATATTGCCCTAATTTTTAGGCATATATTTGACCAATCCGTTGCGTGGTGGACAGCTACCTTGCCTTCCGCTCTGGGGGCCGTGGTTTCGATTCCCGCCCGAGTCTGGGTGTATTATCTATATGTACGTATTTATATATTTCTTTAAAACTTTATTTGTGTATAAAAGACGTCTGTTACACAGGCATTAAGTTGTCTACCATAGGAACAGATGTCCGTGTGTCATATAGTCCTATATATTTATTATTTTTATAAGGAATAACGTGTTATAATCCTTATTACATGCTTTGTGGCATTTCAAAATAATATTTCTAACCATGGTATGTTTTAATAATAAATAATTTTGCAACCCTGATTGATTAACGAAACCCCAGGGGTCCGCGGAACCCAGTTTGGGCATCCCTGACTTAGACTAAATTGCATAGACAAAGCGGCTTGTGAACAGAAGTAGTCTGAGATTAAACGTAAACAATGCACCAGATTGTCTACAAGCACTGTTTTCCTCTCCAAGAGGATATTAAATTTAGTCCAATATTATTCCAAGGCGCTAAATTCTAATATCATATTAGAATTTAACGTGGCGGACCAGTGAGGGTTACGGAATCTAAAGGTACTCTCAAGAAAAGCAGACGCTTTTTTTTGGAAGTATACTATATTACAATTATTAATTTACTTTTGAGGGCTGGTCACCCATAACCGCAAATAAAGTAATAAATAATAAATTTCACCGCTAAAAAGTCTCCCTTTCCTCCTCGTTTTCAGAGCACTCCCCTGGTTACCGCAGCCAGCATTGGAATACTTGGAGTCGACATATCGAGCGACGTTCAGTTCCGCGGTCACTACTTGGAAGAGAAGGCCAAGTTAGCTTCTAAGAAGCTTGGCGTCCTTAAACTGGCGAAGCAGTGCTTCACGCCGGTCCGTCGTTTGCTACTGTATAAGGCGCAAGATCGGCCTCACGTGGAGTACTGCTGTCACCTCTGGGCGGGGGCGCCACAATATTTTTGATCTTACCATATATATTTACAGGATTCTCTCCCATGCTAAGTAAGAAACTACAGGCCATGTAAACTGATTCTGAATAGAGAGTATATTATATTTGATTGACTGTCCTGTTGGCGCAGTGGGCAGTTTCCTGCCTTCCGCTCCGGGGTCGTAAGCTTGATTCCCGCCTTCGTACTTATATATTAAAAAAAAATTATTGTGTATAACAGACGTCTATTAGCTATAATATAGGTATTGTCTACCTTAGGAACAGACGTCCGTGTGTATCCGCAACAGAGTTACGTTTCTCGCGGAATTCCGCCGAGGGAATCAGACTTTCCGCGAAACGTCACTCTGTTACGGATAGGCTAGAAGCAGACGGGCGATTGCACAGCGACCGCAATCGCCGCTTCGCGGTTATTTTTTTTGTTTCAATACAGAAATTCTTGTATATGTGTGTATAATGTTAACATAAGGTTAAAAGCTCCAAAATGCCCTATTTTAGGATTCCTAACTCGACAAAAAAATTTCAGCCTACCAACAACTTCGAGAAGAAGAAAAATATATACACGCTTTTTTGGCAAAGTAACCGGACTGCATAATTACCAATAATTCAAAAATAGTAAATTTATGCTATAAGATGTATTTACAGCTCTATAACTGCTTTATGGGACGATAAAGTTTACGCTATAAAGGTATGACAATTCGTAAGATCTTATACAGTCTCGTATGTAGCAAAATTCTATATCAAGTGATCGTGTCATTGCTTATAAATTTTATTTTTAAGAATTTGTCATGTCTGTAACTATTTGAAACATTGGACGAATTGGTAGCGAAAATAAAGTAAAACATAAATGAATATAAATGAGGATGATCGGTGCATATGTTAGCTTTTTTGATAGTGACGTAAATTTGACAGCGGTTCACGGGATGAAGTGTATTGTTACCACCTTAATTTAGCCTACATTATATAGTTTAGCCACAAATCCACCCCTTGAACTGTGACTTGTGATAAATAATGTCACAATAAAATCGGTGTCGCAATAACGTGAAATATCGTCCGCTGATCTCGGTTTAAAAGACTTTGGCATAATTAATGAAATCTCTAAAGACCAATCATGAAAACAGCCAAGCATTTTGACCTTAAGTGTTTGAAATAAAATGAATTATTTAATTTACTTGAATATGTATCTAAAGTCACACCTATGGTTGGTTAATCATTGGCCGGTATTTGACTCGATTGCTAGATTAAGCTGTTCTTACCGTAGCTGGGTTTAGGTGACCCATTCTAACACTAGCTTTTCCAAATATCCGACCTCTGTCTTTCGAAAGGCACTTAAAACAGTGAATGCCGAATAGTGGCCTTCGTTAATACGAAGTAATTTGGAAAGTGAGATATTACCTTTAATAAGGTTTTCGTTATGACGCAATAATAACTAAGATATTTTTTCGTAGAAATTCCATGTAAGAAATAAACGAATTGGAAAGGCTGGAGTCGGTTTTTTTAGAAGGTCCCGTAGCATTCTCCATTAATCTATTTTCTTTTTTGAGGCGTCGAACCGGATCGTAAGTGGTCAATTCCGCCTCTGGATATCTGCAATATAGGAAGTGCAGACGTGTTGCTTGCCTTTTAGATGTTTTTTTTACCGGATTCTTCAAAATATTGGCGCTATAACGCTCAGGTAAAACATCTGAAGGAAGTTCCGTCTACACGCATTGTATGCTATTTGACGTTAATGGCTATGCTTCTAATTGGGCGATGTCGCCAAACCAAGTGAGTTACCTGTCCTAAATTTTAATATGAATTGCTTGCATACGTGACCGGCGATGTCGCCATGGCGTCTCGGTGACGTAGAACTCTAAATATATTTTTTTCTATGAAATATTATAGGCAGTTGAACTTGTGAAGTGAAAAAAATAATTAGGCTCTTTCCCAAAACATAAAACGCCATCGAAATTGGACGAAATCATTGATATTCAATACGGATCAAGTCTTTTTTTTTATGTTACAAAGGGGCAGACGAGCAGGCAGCAGGCACCGAAGTGCCTACCGGCGCCCATGGACATCTGCAAACTCTTGTTCGACTTTAATAACTTTCCTGATAAGATTTTCTGTTAGAAAACTTTGTATATTTATTCATAATTTATCTTTATACTAATTAAACTGATATGCCATTAATTCTTGACGCTTTGGCAGATATACAGCAGGTAAGAAAAAAATTAATTCACATTTTTCACACCTTTAGTGTCGTATACCTCGTCGGTCGTATGCCAAAGCCAGAATCACTCAAAATTCATAAAGGGTCATTGTTCTTATCTGTATAGAGAGCATGCGCTGACAAACTTTCGGCTTTTACAAAATATCGTAAATCTGGCTGTTCAAGGGCACTTACTCCAATATAAACATACAATGTTTTTATATTTATAAGTGGTGGTATGAAAATTGCGAGTCAGTTCAGTTTAGGTCGTCAAATGAATCGCAATAGACGGTGATGGTAGGCCTCCTGTTTCTACACAAAAAATTCTACAACAACGAAATTGGAAATAATTTTCAATTCAACATGGCCAAACAGGTTTTAACCGGTTTTTAGCCAGCGTCAAAGATAAGAGGATAAGAGGATGTTATATATTCGATGTGTGCGTCTCCATCATTTGTGAACCGATTTTAAAAATCCTTTTTTTATTTGAAAGAGCATATTTTCGAGATGATCCCACTGCCACCAAGTTAGGGTCTGATGATGGAATACCAGAAAATTGAGGGAAGTCCTCAAATTTATAAGCATATGTATATTTATGCTTTCTGCTCCGGGGGTCGTGGGTTCGATTTCCACCTCGAGTCTGTATAACACAGGCATTAAGTTAGACAACTTAGTCTACCTTAGGAACAGACGTCCGTGTCATATAGTCCTGTATATATTTATTATTTAAAACTAAAATAAAAATGTCAATTCTTCCTAGAACGACATTTGGCAATTATTTTTTTATCGTCGTCATGTCTACAATTTGACACTATCTTCTCGTAAAAGGTATACATGTGTGTGTAAGTCACATAAATCGTTAGGCATTGGGGTCCTTGCGGTTTTATTTTCATAATTTAATTTATTATTATTGCGTATTATAAAAAGATGTTAGCATTCGCAAAACTTTCGTGGTTATTGAGATGTATGGAATTTTGTAATTAAATAGAGACCTAAATCTCGCTCTAGTTTCTAATAGGATTAAACTATATAATAGTATACAGATGACCTGCCTGTTTGTCCGAAACTGTGAAAATTTACAATATTTGCCAGTGTTTTCTAAATTATCCTTCTAAGTAGCCTTAACGCGGTCTAGTCCTGGGTCAGCATAAATTGCAGAGGATATGGCTGACGTCATCCCCGGAATCCCCACAATCACACCATTATCACTCAGTGACATTAATCCGGACCTAGTGTTTACGTGCTATCCGAAACACAGAAGGGCATACACGTGTTTTTCGGTACGTAATTTGCCGTTACAACGCGACTCGTAAATATAAGGAAATCGCTTCTGGTCGAAATTCGCCCACAAACCTTTTTGCATAAAACGACATATATTGTTCTATTCAAAGAAAAATAAAATTCGACAGTTATTATACCATACGGTTGTCATGATTACGCTTTGACATCATCCAATATATGTGTGTGTAAATAGTTCGACATTCGTGTGCGTGTGGTTGTATTTTAGTAATTTAATATATTAATATTGCATATTATAGTATATAAAAATTATTGAGGAGGTCGTGGCCTAATCAGTGGTCGGCATTTGAGTCAATCGCTAAGTTAAGTTGTTCTGGCTACGACCGGGTAATATATGGGTGACCCATTCTAGCACTGGTATATAGAAGGGTTCCGTATCTGATACGCTATAAACGTATTTGTTAAATAACTTCAAAAGCTGTTGTCCGATTTCGTTTAAAATTATTTTTTTAATGAGTTTTTAACATTTTCTGTCAACATGGAAAATATCAAGTGTCTACGTCTAATAGTTTGGAAATGCTATGGAGGGGAAATGTATGGGGCAGACAGACGGACGGATGGACGGACGGACAGAGCGAAATTATAAGGGTTCCTTGTAGTTTCAACAAGTAAAAGTAGAGTAAAGAATAGTCGAAATTCATCAAAATTGGTTTAATAGTTTAGGTGACAACCCTGAACATGTAAAGTGAAACTAGATCGAAAAATACACGTGCTATTAAACGTTACAAATAACGCTTCGTCTACAAGAGGCGCCGCATTTTTCACCTACCCCTAACTAAATATGACGGCACCTTATGGAAATATCCTTTGTGATCCTGAATACGAGACGTGCTTCGATCATTTTCATAATTTCCCTTCCTTCTACTGTAATTTTCTCAGAAAACGTGTGCAACGAACGATTTTTGTGAACATTTTTTTGCGGTGGGAGAAAGCCATTTAACTCGCGACGTACCGTAACCGACACCTTTAACGTTTCTTTTCACTTTTGTTGCCATTCCCGGAGTAGAATTGTTGTTTGTTTTTTCTTTGTACTAATTTTTAAAGTCATTTTAATTAAACCTTTTGAGTTATACTAAGGTTTACATACAGAAATCTTCCTTATTATCTATACAAATATATAGAGCTGAAGAGATCGTTTGTTTACTTGAACGCGCTAATCTCAGGAAATACTGATCTGATTTGAAAAATTCTTTCTGTGTTAGATAACCCATTTATCGAGAAAGGCTATTACTATAAAAAAAACATTACATTACAGAAAAATACCAATTGTCGGACGAGGAGAGCTTAAAATACGAGTTAGGCAATTTTTGTTTCTGCCGGGGGCATACACATTTTTTTTTTTTAAAATGCAAGAAAAAAAACCAAAATTTTAATAGGAAAATTATTTATAATTGACTGAATATTAAAACTTATATTATGTTTGTTCGGTTTTCATAAGGCAAAGGTAACATAGCCATACAATCCAAAAGGTAAAATGAAAAGCTATAGTAAAACGAACGTGCCCATTTTTAGTATTATTTTTTATTTTACCCCTAGGCTATAACAGTAGTGAAATATTGCCGCCACTTTCATAATTTTTTTTGTAATAAGTTGTGTCTCTTGTTCGAATTTTAAATAACACGACAATAATTAAAGTTCATACAACATTGCAGGCGCGTTTCAAGTTCCAAATTTGGAAAAGGCGACAATAGTGAAATTTCAAAATTGCAGGCGCGTTTTTATTCTTAAATTTGTATATACATGAAATAACATTACATATTCTTTTTGTATGAAAGGATCACTTTTTCCGCGCATGTTTGAGAAAATATTTTTACCTACCTCCTCTAAGCTCACAGAGTAGTGTGAAGTTTCCTCCTTCTTCCAGAGGCCCGACAACTCCTGCAACGTCTCGTCCCGCCTCATCGTACAGCAGAAGTTGGTGTGGCGGTACTGGAGGAGAAAATAATAAGATTAATCTAGTGGCTATTTAGCCTCAAGTGTACATTAATATGGGATGACGAGAAAAACTCCTATCACTTGACTCCGCACACCGTCCGTTCGGATTATCGACGATCCCAAGCTCACTGAAAACCTTGACAACCTATGCCTCCGAAGAGAGTAGCCTCTCTGCGCGTTTTCTACCTCCTATACAATGGGGAATGTTCTGAGGAACTGTTCGATCTGGTACGACCGTCTGACTTCCACCACTGCACTCTTCGCTGCTGGGTAAAATATCATCCTTATCATGTTGATAGACGTCCAAACTGTTTAACAATCTTCCCTCTGAGGTTTTCCCAGGGCCTTGCAATATGAAAGGCTTTAGAAGTCGTGTGTGCAGGTTCCTTTCAGGCAAGTAACGTATTGGTACCTTTTATGTTGCAGATGTCCATGGGTTTAGGTGACCACTTATCGTCAGGTGGACCTTCTGCCCATTTACCCTTCTTTAATGAAAAAAAAGCTGGATCCAACTGGCAAGAGACAGGGGAGAACAGCCTAAAAAATGAGACCTAACCTGTGGCCGATATGACGATGACGTCAAAAATAATGATTCAATTTTATATATAAGGGCAAACGGGTAGGCGGTTCATCTGAGCGATTGAGGATCGTAGATTGTCGGCCTTTGAAAAATAAGTAAGCCCTTATCTTTGAGGTTCATTCTAGTCTCTCATTTACCCTATTTTCGCTCCCAATCCGATTTTTCTACCCATGAGGACCATAATGTCGCTTCTACTTACTAGAATTTTGCTAAAGTCAGTTCCTTATCAGATGTAAGACAAGCCAAAATTATTCGCTTCTAATACAGTAAGCAATCTTAAAATTTGTGGTTTTACGTCTCCAGGGGGTAGGTCACACTTTTTATCTGTCCGATAACTGGCCAGATCCACCATGGGTACGCGACCCCGAACTACCCTAGCTGCTCTTGTCACTCCCCTAGATCGTCCGTGACAGTATTATCCGCATCCTTTCTCTAATCTTCATCTACCTTTATATCCTTTTACTACCTTCCTTTTCTTTTTCTAATTAGAAGTAGCGCCACGCTTGCAGTCTTTATGGCCTGCAGCGGGATTGGGCCGGCGCATCCTCACAAACCGAACGAAATGCGAGAACAATACCATTTTGACGTGACAGTCGTGACGTGACGTCTACTAATTAAAAACTACCTCCAAATATTGTTTTTGAGATTTCGTGGTAGGTGACATTTTGCTTTTATATATAAAGATATTATCTTTATATGAAAAAGCCTAAGGTCAAATCTAATCCACAAGCTACAAGTCGCCGAGCGAGCTACGGAACGAACTATGTTCGGAGTATCATTGCCGGACAGTCTTCGCAATGAAGACATCCCCCAACGAGCCAAAGTTACCGACGTAGCTACAGGCTTGCAAGCTAAAGTGGCAGTGGGCTGGACACATCTGTCGCAGGACTGACAACCGCTGGAGTAAGAATGTTCTGCAGTGGAGACCGCTTATTAGCAGACGTAGCATAGAACGTCCCCGGCCAGATGGAGCGACGATCTGCGCAAGGTGGCTGGCAGAAACCGAATGCGTGTAGCCGAAGATCGGGCTAAGTGGCCCGCCATGGGAGAGGCCTATGTCCAGCAGAGGACTGCCGCAAGCTCATGATATATAGTTATTAAATAATTAATACAATAACATTCATAAGTGCTTAAAGTGAAGATCGCCTAAAATTTTATTTTTATTATTATTTTATCAATTGTTACAAACACGTTTCAAATTTTTTATAATTCATTAAAGTTATTTATTAAAACCTTAGTCTAATTAAATTCTTAAAAGGTTATCTTGAAATAAAGGTTTTATATATAATATAAATAATAATATAAATATATAGGACTATATGACACACGGACGTCTGTTCCTAAGGTAGAAAATTTGTTGTGCAAATGCCTGTGTTATAGGCAACAGCCGCCTGTTATACACAAATATTTCTTTTTTGTAAATATATAAATACATACATTAGTTATAGAGTCTCAATAGCTCAATGGTAGCAGGGATTTTCTCAAATCCGCAAGGCGTCCGGTTCAAACTCCGTCGCCGCTAGGGTATTTATTGCCGCACCCACTCCCAACACAAGTTTTTAATTTTTCTTTTGACTTTGTACAAGGTGTCCATTAATAGTCAGGCATTTTTTTGAAAATATACTAATATATAAAGCTGAAGACTTTTGTTTCTTTGCTTACACTAATCTCAGCAGCTACTGGTCCAATTTGAAAAATTCTTTCAATGTTATATATCTGATTTATAGAGGAAGGCTATAGGCTATATACCATCATACTAAAATTGAATATATATTTTTTATATAATTTTAAGCGGACAAAGTCGCTGGCATAGCTAGTAATATATAATGCAAATGACATTCATACATAATGGTAGGTGTAAGATATGTACTTAGCTTTTATAGGATGATAATTTCACCAAAAAGACTTTATTAAAACAACATAAGAATGTACTTGATTTTTCCACCTCTATGCTAAGTTAATTTTATTATTATTAAAAGATTCTGTAAAACGCACAGATAATATTAGGTTTTATTCTTTCAGTTTGTTTTTAAAATATATTACTATTTTTAAAATTTTGACATGGCGTTTAAAAAATCTTATCTTACTATATATCTTTTTTAGGGTTCCATACAACAAGGAACACTTATAAGTTCGCTCTGTCCGTCCGTCCGTCCGTCTATCTGTCCGTTTGCCCGTGAGGTGTTCCCTCCGCTAACATTTACAAACTTAGACGTAGAGACTTGAAATTTTCCATGTTGATAGAACATGCTAAAAACTCATTAGGAAAATTATTCCGAAACTACTAACAGAAGCTTTTCAAATATCGAACAGCTGTTCAAATTTAAAAAAAAAAAATTGTAGTCATTAAGTCCTCCTGTGTACCCCAATACCTGCACGCAGGAGTAATTAATGACCACCTCAGATCGGGCAATTAATATCGCCTCATTTTTGCCTTCGAAAATATGAGGCCTAACCACATCGCCAAATATACATAAAGTTTTGTCATTGAAATGCCAAGAAGAAGAAGTGCCACCTTTATACAAATAGTTCTACAAAACTTTGCGCTGCTACACAAATCCCCGGCTGTACGGGATCAAACAAGTGACCAAAGAACTGAAGCTATAGTGAGACTACGATTGGTTCTGACGATAGCACGCATTATCTATAGTAATATATAAAGCTGAAGAGTTTGCTTGTTTGTTTGCTTGAACGCACTAATCTCAGAAAATACTGGTCCAATTTGAAAATTCTTTCAATGTTAGATAGCTCATTTATCGAGGACGGCTATATATCATCACGATAATACCAATACGAGCGGACCACTAATGAAAAATGTTTCAAATTCAGGGGGTTTTTTGTCTTTTGAGAGATTCTAAATTTGATGCGGACGGAGTCGCGGGAAACAGCCAGTACTAAGAATAAAAAGACAAGACTGCGTCCGCAACACCTTGCGTCACAGACGAAGGAGTAAGAGACAAAGAGTAGAGGAAAGCGGGAGATTTATACCCAGAATTAAATTGACTACTGAATCGATTTTTATGTTAAAGCGGTAGGTGTCAAAATGTTTTGAAAGTAAAATCAACAATTATGCGTTATTTAGGTTCGCGTTGAGAAGGTCGTAGCTTATTCACTGGCTTGCATTCGCTAGGTTACGCAGTTCTTACCGCGGCCGGGGATCCATTCTAACAACGAATACTGAATTTGCTATATGTGCAGTGTATCTCCCACCACTCGTTAATAAAAAGTTACTGGAACACTTTCTTAATAATTGTAACAGAGTTAGAGAATATCTCAATATGTTGACATGTTACCTAGGTGATTTTAACTTAAGCTGTATAAATTGGATGTCCTGCAATAGCTCATTAGAAAATACAAACAAACGAGATAATAAATAAATAAATAGGGCTATCGACACCCGGTCATATGTTCCTAAAGTAGGCAGATTAGTACCTGTGTTGAATTAAAAGCACCAGTTTAGTCAGTCTTAAAATAAGAAAAAGTACGATTCCTTGATACATTTTCAACTTTACCTTAAATAACTTTTAAAGGATTGAATTTGAAAAAAAAATATATAAAGGCCTTTTTTGTGGAGCGTCAAATTCTCTATACAAATATGATAGGATATATGATGTAACAATTTTTCAAATAAAAACTTACGTTTTTCCCATACTATTTATACGGGAAATAGAAATTGGCGATGTGCGTCTTTTTTCACCTTTCCGGAAGCTTTATTATTGAAACAAAAATGTGGATTAAGTGCTTAAGGGATTTAATAATATCCCTTTTACGCGTTCACAGAACTAAATATACCCTTATCGTCAGGTTTCTTGAATAGCTATCTTATAGACAAATTCAAAGACTCTAAATTTTGTCTTTAGACAACATCGACATCGTTCATTAGATTGGCAGTTTTCAATAGTTTAATAATTTTGGTAAAACAAAGTAGTACTACATAATAGGAATGCTGTGAACGCCCGAGGTTAGGATGAAGCGAGATCCAATTATGACGCCCCCCTTACTTGCCCCGTATATATTTCTTAATATAAAATATATTTAAAATAACTGCATATTAACAGTCGCCCTAAGATTTTCGCTGAGTAGTTAATCCGCTAATCAATTCATTCCATTGAAATGCTCGCTGGTGTCAAAACCAAACCTCGCTTAAACAGTTCAAGACGGCTTTATCAAACAACAAAGAGCATTTCATTGAGGCTTCAAGCTGAAGTTCAAGTTGATTAAATTTCCAACATTAGAACAGTATTAAATTTAGTACCTGTCTTTGTAATTAAATACAGTTTAATTACAAAGACAGGTACTAAATTTAATGCTGTTCTAATGTTGGAAATTTAATCAACTTGAACTTCAGCTTGAAGCCTCAATCAACAGCAGATGTTTGGACTGAGATCCATGAGCGTTGTGTACAAACCTCGCTGGGCCATCGAAGTCGCAGACATAGCTATTAAAATAATAAGGTATAATACGATTGGCAAGAAATGTCAAGTTGCAGTTGGTGTTGTTGTAAGAGCTCGGAATGCGATGATGGTGAGTTCGACTAAGGCAATAATAGTATAAATATAAAGTGGCCCAGAACGTGTCAATACACGTTTATATAGAAGCATACGCGATAAAAGTATTTGTTAAATAACTTCAAAAGTGGTTATCCGATTTCGCTCAAAATAATTTTTCTTGTGAATTTTTAGCATGGCTTATTCACATGGAAAACTTGAAGTCACTACATCGAATAGTTTGAAAATCTTTGGGGGTTGATCTTGACAGAGGTAACTACAAGGGTTCCTTTAACACAGGTATTAGGTATTAAGTTACCTAACTTAGGAATAGATTACAGACCATCGTTTATTTAGACAAGCTTAGACAAGCTTGTAGAAAATTGATTACGACAATATTAGGTATATCCCAAAATATTCCTAATGTACTTAAAAAAATGGTTAAGAAGGGATGCTTGTATTAGAGATTCATTCTAAAGAAAAGAAATACTAGTAATGCAATTCTCATTCTAACATTGCAGATCATTTTACATGAGGCAAGATAGTGATCAATCTCTATTTCGTTTACAATTATAAATTGAGTCTAGACAAATAACGCATTATCAATTGAATAGAGCTGTGATGAGAGAGATCGCTGTTATAAATTAGTCTTATGGTCTCCATAAACCGTAAAGGGTTTACGTCACAAGCCAAGCCCATCGTGCCCACCACGATAGATCCGCGCCTGCGTTAGGTATAGTGAGATATTTATTGGTAGCGTATGGAATTTTCTTGGAAGGAGGTCCAAACGGTATAAAGCATATTTTAGTAAGTTTTATTTACTAAACTTACTTAAGACCATTTTGACATTGATTTAGGAATTTACGAATGACAGGCAGCTCAACATTTCACACGGAAATTCTATGATTTTTTTATCTTTTTAAATAAGGGTTTTTAGACCTCTGGGAACTATCACAAACCAAACGAAACGCCACCACAATACCATCACTTACGTGACAGCATTGCCGTAGTAAACGCACGCCAACAATGAACGCAAGGAAGCACATCTACATAATTGCAAGTAAGGGCAGCAGGTGGTCTTCAGTTTTTTTATTATTCGCAAAACAAACAATTGCCTTGTTTGGATCCAACAGCCAACTGTTGGATCTTTATTACAAATAAAATGTGTAATTAAGTCTTCTAGATGCGAACATAGCATGTTAGCGAGTTCGTCTCTTTTCTGGTCAAAAAAGAACCTTCGCTGTTATTCGTATTGTGTCACATTCCAACATTGCATTTCAGAACTCCAATCGATGCAATGATTGAATGCAAGGTAACAAGCTAACTCCCGCATTACGTTATAAATCGTTTGAAACAGTCAAAAGTTTTGAAGTTGTGTGCGTGAGGTTTTATTTCAGTAACTAAAATATGCATTATTGATACAATTTAATTAATATAAAACTTGTATCAATAATGAATACTTTATAAAAATATAAGCATTCGCACAGAATCTTTTATATTAACTATAATTGTACCAAATTTCATACTTCTTCGTCTGCGCAGTTTTCTGTTACCGAAAGTTTTCACTTCACGTATTAATATATGTCCATACTAATATATAAAGCTGAAGAGATTGTTTTATTGTTTGTTTGTTTGTTTGTTTAAAAGCGCTAATCTCAGGAACTAGTGGTCCGATTAAAAAAAATCTTTCAGCTTGATACACCATTTATCGAGGAAGGCTATGTCAGATTGACAATAATGCTACGGTCAACGATTATTGCCTATTTATTGCAATCTGAGATGTTTTATTTATCTTTATGAATTTATGCATACTTAATATTACAAATTATATTGACTTGTGGGTAGATTGTCCAATGAAAACCATAGTGATTCTACAATTTATTTTAGTAGTTGAAGGTAGGAAAGGATTATTTTAATAGCTATGCACAATATTTAAAGCCGGGCCAGACATAGCTCAAAGTGTTTGTACATTATTGTCTTTGAAGACTACAAAGAACAGAACTTTAAGTTCTATAAAACTTTGAGTCTACACTTCGAGACTACACAAGGTCCCCGGCCACACTAAATGATCATTCCATCGGCACCCCCAGGCGCCACCTCACCCGCCGCCCACTCCTCGGCTTCTAAGCACTCGACGAAGCCGTGTCTATTTTAACAGATAAATAGAAACATTTGTTTTTAATTTCATGTAACAACCAGAATAAAATAAAATAATATAAATGTACTTTAAAAACAAGAAAGTGGTCTAAAAGAGGAACGAAATATTTCACGCCAAGTTTTACTTTAAAGTTTGATAGCTCTAGAGTCTCTTAAATATGTTTAATTAATAAGTTGTTTTTTTTTTGATAGAATCAGGGGTTACTTTGCGGAAATCCATGACATGCATGAGAAACTAAACTACTTTACTTTAATCCGCGAATGAATACGAGGGAAACTACTTTCCCTTAAAATATCAACTTTCATATAATCAGGTACTATTTACTAGTTTAAATCGTGCGAAACAAATATGTGGGGACAATTATTTAAACCTAAAATCAATCTGATTTTATTTTTATTAGCTGTACTCCGAGTCTTCTTCCGAATGGGCCACCCTTATCCATTAAGGATTTAAAAAATTGTTTACGACCGATTCTCAGACCTACCAAATATGCACAAAAATTTTCATCAAAATCAGTGAAGCCATTTCGGACGCATTTGACAAACTCTGTGACACGAGAATTTTACATAATAGGTCTGCCATCTTTAAACTCTTCTATTTATAATTATTCATAATTGAAACGCCAAAAAAAGGTGGTGATTCGTTTTTCCGTGGTTGGTCCGGAATTCATCAATTTACACACCTTCCTTTCTTTATACATATTTTATGATATCAATGAAATGTTTATAACTTATATATGGGAAAAAAAACTGTACTTAAGCAGGGTTCATAAAACCAAGAATACAGGAAAATACAGCGAGGAAAAACCTTCGCTATGTTAAAGTGCGACACGCATGGTTTTTGTAAGATTTTAAAAAGCTTTGTAGAGTCTTTGAGAACATATGTCTTAATTATCAGGTTTAATATTAAAGGCACATTCTCAAATTTATTAAAAACTATAGTGTTCGGTAGTGGTAATGTTGACATAAAAATGCAGGCTTATAATAAGTTCGGAAATGTCAAGTGAAACACGTGGTCCCTCGACGGCGCCGCTGAAATAGGTAAATATTAATATCCCTATTTTTTTTAATTAGCCTGTTGTTGGGGATCGGTGCCGTAACAGGGTTATATTACCGGGGCAATAAAACACCGACCTTTTCTTTCCTTCACGGACTGTATTTACAAGCACAATTTAACAATAGGAATCAAGTAGCGTCGTAAAAAACGTGCCGTACCGCAATTAGGCACAACCTTAAGTACTAAAAGGAGGCCGACACTAGTGTACGCCGTAAACCAGTAAACAATCAGTGTTTACGTGAGCGAGATAGCACTATCTTCGTCTAACTCCAGCAGGAGTTAGCTATCTCGGGCATGACAAGCGGCCAAGATGTTTACCTGAATGATTAACGAAGCCCACTGATAATTGCTCAACTCTTTTATTGAGGGTGGTTTTAAAAAAATATTAAGGCGGAAATTCTTCTTACATTGTACGCTATACAAAATTTTCCTTCGTTCGGAAAGAGATGTCACATTATGGTCATATTTTTTGTTTTATGAACGATCATTCATATTTTGACGTAGGTATATGTCAGTCAACTAAACAATTAACCCTAAATAAATAAATAAATATATAAGACTAATATTTGACTGGCGCATTTGGCAGTGGCCCTGCCTTCCGCTCCGCGGGTTGTGGGTTCGATTTCCGCCTCGAGTCTGGATATATTAGGAAAGTCAGTGTAGTGCTGTGCTTTGGTGGCGGATTCGGTGGTGTAGCTTTCGGGTTGCAGCATTACACCGATTTTGCCTCGTATTCATTCGCGGATTAAAACAAAGTAGTTTAGCTTCTCATGCATATTTATTATTGGATAACATATCCATAGCAGTAGCTTTACAGTTTCCCAATGCGCCTGCTATAGGCTAAATTTAACAATATTTGCTTACAGAGTACTTACGTTTCTACATTACATTTATAACTTATTATAGCATATTTTTATTTACAGATATAAATCTTTGAGGAGGTGTATGAAATGGATCCAAATCCGTATCCTTATGAGTGAGATCATTGAGTAAGCGCAAGGGGCTCCAAAACCAACGGGGCTTGTTTGCCCAACTCTGTTCAGCAATGGGGTAGGACAAATAAAGAACGACGCCGTGCAAATAAATATTAATTAGGCGTGGAAGCACATCAATTATAGAATATAAGAATTACAAAACAAGGGCAATGTTGCGCCTTAGTTCTAGCTTTTCGTATCCATACCTAAAAGGAAGTTACTCGGATATATTGTAGGATAACCGACAAAGAAGCCATATTGCTTTCTATATAACTATCTTATAATTTTTTTGTTTTTTTTTTATCATAGAAATGTATTTAACCTCATTTGGTCTCTAAATTATACAATTACCTTCTAATCGGCTCCGTACAAAAGTGTGGTATAATAATTTATTTGCCAATATGGATCTGAAATGTTGAATTAAAGTCTGGCAAATGAAAGATGAGAATGAGTTTTTTATGGAACTTTTTGTATGACAACACCAGCTGAATTGTCTAAAGTCCTTGTTCCCTCATAAATCGTTTTTATTTCATTGTCCGCTTTCCGCAATTACTACGTTTTTAGGGGTTTATGATGAAGAAAGCTATAAAATGCAATGTTCGGCAGTAGCTGCATACTATGATATGTAAATACAAAGAAAAATAAGAGGAGAGAAACATTGCTTTCACACAGAAACAAAATCAATATCGTTTACATACAATATCGTCGTTTCTAGGTTAGTATGAAGTATAATTTTTGATACTTATGTTTATCCAATAAATCTACTCGTCGTTACTCACTAATACGAGTATAATAAAATTACGCGTGTATGTACTTATGTCATGTATTAATATAATATTGTTATTTTCTTTTTAACAAAAGGACTGGGGGATGTCGCGCGAGTCGATGTTGTCAAAAACACTAGAAAAGTTACGTGAGTTGGAGAATAAGAAAATTTTATTGATCCAAAACCTACACATGGAAAATATTGCGTCTTACACCTGAATTATAAAAAAAATTTATAGTCAATGCTGGCAGTGATAATGATACAAGTAGCTCAGAAGAATCGTTATATACATTTTTAGAGTCTGACTTTGATTGCACTGAATAAATAATAAAAATATTTCGTTTTTAATTTATTAATAATTTAATTTACTAATAATTATTTAAAACCACTGTATGGATTGTCATGAAATTTGATATGGAAAACATTTGGGGGTACTCCTTAACCCAGGAATCGGCCAGGTTCACATGTGTCATCGTACGTCAATCGGACGAATATTCAAATTGTATCATGTATAGACAAATTAATAAATTCGTTTGAAATTTTAAATATATTACAAGTGTCAAGACTGGTATTCGCGCTACAACTCAGGGATACCACACTTTGAATTTGCCGCACTTTCTCATTCTCATCTTTCATTTGCCAGACTTTATATATATTATTGTTAGACTGTTCCGTTGGCGCAATGGACAGTAACCCTGCCTTCCGCTTCGAGTCGTGGGTTCGATTCCCACCTCGAGTCTAGGTGTATTATCTATATGTATGTATTTATATATTTCTAAAAAAAATAATTGTGTATAACAGGCGTCCGTTACCTATAATTCAGGCATTTTGTTGTCTACCTTACGATCAGACGTCCGTGTGTCGTATAGTCCAGTATATATTTATTATTTATTGTAGATAAAAGCCGAGAATTTCTATGATTTCTAACGCAATGTCGTAAAAAAAATATTTTTAAAGTTATTTTATTGTTGGTGTATGATTGGTATTTTTTTTTTTATTGATTTTACGGAGTCTATGGGTTTTCCGACTTCAAAGCCGTTAATGTTTTAATGACAAAGTTGACATAAATCTAATATGAAGTTTCGACACTGTTGACACTTGACGGTTGACGGTGATTATCATGAAAAATGCGATAGGAGAGGTCGGTGGGTCAATAAAAATGTATTTGTAGATTTTAGGCGCTCGTCATGGTTTTTGCTCTTTCTGTATTAAAATACTAAGCAATGGCTTTGTTTTTGTGCGTGTAAGTTTATTTTGTTTCTGTTGGTTATCGTCGCTTCATGTTGTACTTGTTTCATTTAGTATGTCGTGGACATAATTATGCTTTTACTGTTGAAAACATTTATTTAGGTAGAAGGACAAAATAAGTTATATAATTTCGTTCCCTCACAATTATTCGTATTTTTATGTTTACTCAATTCAGGAAAAAACAGGAATATGCAAATGATAGGTTATTGTGCTCATGTTGCTTTTGTTAACAGCTTCGTATTCAAGAAGTGTAACATTATATTTGAATATATTATAGATACTTAGAAACATAAATCTATAAATAAGAGTAGGCTAGGCATTAAAAAAGACTAAGGTATATATTGTACACACGAAACTTACTGTTAATTTCTTGGTATTTTGAATAGAAGGCCAGTATTATTATTGAGCTAACATAATTAGGCAAATTTTGCTTGTTTTTGTTATTCTTTTAGTATAAGTTATGCAAATATAGATAAAAATAGAAAATATATTTATGAGTTATGACACAATGAAATCTAATGTGACTTAAAAATAGGTCATTCAAGCCATTGTTAAATGGTAATAGTGCTTATCTTTTATCAAAATGGATGCTAACATGTTAATTATTTCTAATCTAAAATTAATATGATGTAGAATATTATATATTTCAACTATTTTTGTTGAATTAAGTAGGAAAAATATATGATAATAATTTAAATAGTATATTTCGTTGTAGTATGTAATTACTGTGTGTATGTGCTTTACTGCAATACCTAAATAATAAAGCGAATGTGTTTGTTGAATTTTCATACTTAATAATATCATACTTCATTGCATTAATAATATTTATAATATTATTTCCGTTAATGACTCATAGCAAAGAGCCTCGACCGTCATCTTAAGAGGCTCTCGCTTGATGGTTGGATCAATAGTCGGATACAGAAGGCGGTATTGCTTGAGAGGGCACATATAGTGAGGAGGTTCCTCTCTCTGGACCCCTGACCACCGGTGGCTTGAGGTCTTGCTCCGCTGCCGGTGGACATCTCATGAGAAACCTAATACTTGGGAATTATGCTGGTCTATCACTTATTTAAAAAAGAATGGTTACCCGACAAAAAAACAACCGTTTTACATCATAAATTTTCAAATTTATTCATGTAGAGTCTGAAAATTAGTCAAATATTATGAGATCAAATTCAAAAACAATTTATTTTGCAATTCAATTGCTCGTATGACGCAGAAACATGAAAATCTAGAGCATCCATAAATATTTATCTATGTTTGTGATTTATTTATCTGTCTGTCTTTTTAAATATACTTTTCTCCGTTTTAACTCGTATCTATACGAGCTGTTTCCCGCGACTTAATCCGCGTAAACTTTGCTTGCTTGCCTTTCGTCAATATGTTTGCCTCCGCCATTATGGTAATAGACATTTAACACAGATTACATATTGAAGAAAAATCAATACAACTTCTTTGATAATTTTAATTATAATTATAAATAACAATATGTTACCATGCTCTGTATTAATCACCTGCAATAGATGATACGGCAAATGAAGATGATGATGGAGAACGTTGCGTTACCAATACGCAGGGCTATATTTTAAAATTTCTATTTTTTTTTAACAATAAGCCGGATTCTCATACAACAACAAAAACAATGCAAGAAATCAATCGCCCTGTTCTATGGTTAACTAATTTGGTGAGCCATTAACACGATCGTTGGAGTTATGACTGCCTGTCGGTCGTCACGTTTTTTTTCAATTCGAACCAGTAGTTTCTGAGATTAGCTCGATCAAGTAAACAAACAAACTCTGCAGCTTTATGTATAAGTATACAATCTAAGAAATAAATAAATAAAAATGAATTCTTTCGTTGTTATTATAACTTTTGTGGCGGTTAGTTATAAAATAAGATTTTTGACTACAATCTTCTACTATCTTTCTTCTTAAGAAAAGAAATGGAGACTTTATATTATGAGTACAATGGGTGGTCTATCGTTATTTTAAAGTTGATTAAAAAGTTGACAAGTCGGGACAACTCATTATAAGTTCAATTAATTTCGTAGTGTAATATTTGGAACAATTTACCGACATAATAACGAATATGGCTTCCCCACCGCCGTTGGGGTATTGTTGCACCTACTCCTAATACAAGCTTTTAATTTAAGCTTAGTAGGAGGGGGAAAAGGGAATATTAGGCGTACCTAAAAAGTATTCCTAATATTCTTTTTTTTTTTTTTAAAAAAAAGCTTTTGGGAAGATATTTACAGAGGGCCTCGCACGAACTTTTATTTTGTACCTGTACATTTGTCTAGAAAAATTATATAACTATTAATCCATGACGACCCAACAGACCAAAAATTTAGAAGAACTCTCTTATCCACTTCACGCAAGTAATAAAGAAGAATCTAATAGAATAAACAACTAAAGCCCTCGAGCGAATGGACTCTTGACAAATTGTTTCTTTTGGTCTTTCGATTTTTGAAATGAGAAGTATAATTTATTACAGATGCTTTGATTAATATTATTAACTACTAGCTGTGCCCGCGACTTCATCCGCATTAAATTAGGTAAAAAAGTAGATTAAATTTTAGCGTGATGTTATATAGCCTATAGCCTTCCTCGATAAATGCTATCTATAGGCTATCTAACACTGAAAGAGTTTTTCAAATCGGACCAGTAGTTCTTGAGATGAACGCGTTAAAACAAAAAAACAAACAAACTCTTCAGCTTTATATGCCACTTGGATCTTAGCTGAAAATCAGCGTCGTATGTTACAGCGTTATGTTACACGACATTATGCTGAGCTTTACAGGCTTTCTATAAAACAAAAGGTTTCAATGATTTCTTACAATTTATTCTACAAATTAAACAGTCATCTCTTTCAAATAAAAAATAAATATAAAATTGCACACTATGCATTTACAAGGAATGCCAAATTTGAGTAATTAGTATTTAAGCATAGAGACAACTGGCTCAATAATTTCATACAGATATCATGTAATAACATTTTGTAATTATTTTCATGTTATTTATTATTTCAGGAAAAAAAAATATCACTATATTTATTACTATAACATACATTGATTAGATCTTTTTTAATAGAACTATCATTGAAAGACCTAACAGTTTAGCTGTATTTAGCAAATACCAGCTAAAAACAATCAGAGCAGCTTTATTTTGGTCCCACTGTTTTACGTGCCTTCCAAAACACAAAGGAAGTCAGATATCAAATATAAACCACTGTTAGAATGAGTCATCCATCTATCACCCAGGCACAGCAATTGCTACTTAAGCTAGCTGTCCACTCAAATACCGACCACTGATTAGGCCACAACCTCCACTTAGTAAAGTATATATAATACTGAGAAATAAAAAGCTAAAGCTAAGAAATCAATTTTGTCATATAAGAAGAAATAAATTTCTTTCCATGGATTCACCGTGCGGGTGCCGGGTCTATTGCGTTGCAGAGGAAGGAACCATAGGAGTGCCCGGGACTTGTGACCCAGGTGTAGGAGCGTGCTCTTTATAGTGATCACGTTTTCTTTTCTTGAATGGCACTAAATCGTATCGGTTCAGAAACACCGGAGGTAAAAAGTACAATAAGTCAATACTAGAGATGGCTGGCAGGTCGAAATTCGCTCACAAATCTTAAGATATGCGAACAATATGCTATTTAAAGCTATGTAAGTACATTTTTATTTGTAGTTGGACATTTGAAAATGTTACCACATTAGAATGAAAAGAAATGCATATATTTGTAGTTGACACCACCACCACCACTTTAGACCAGTTACAAATAAATAGTACAGACTAAATAAATAAACCTTAAACTTAATTTGGGAAAAAAGACACAAATTGCAAAACTAAAAAAAACACATTGAATCAATTATGCCTTCATTTCACACTTATTTTCACTGGTTCGAACAAGTTGAACGACGAACCAGCAAGAAACTCATAGCTACTCTTAAAATAATTCTTACAAAAAGAGGCAAGCGTTATGACGCCGCAAAAGGTGTGTACTGTTTGCTAGCTGAAACAAGAATGGCACATGCTTACTGTGCGGCCGTATTTATAACTTTTATGACTCATTCCACGTTTCCGGGTAAAAGTATTAAAAAGGTGAATTTACACCCAATTACATGACGATCGTATTTAACTAACGATACTATACACACATAATATAATATACGCATTTAAATACAACGCTAACACAAAACATATTTTTTACACTTAATAAATACTTTGACGATTATTTATTGTCCAACAATGTACGGCCATCTGATTTCATGCATGAGTTTATGTTTTAATTTGCATGAATATGACAAACGCTGCCTGGGACTGTGCAAGAAAAAGTGTGATGCTACGTATAGAAAGAGCGCAAAGGCAAATACTAAAGGTCATGATGTCGAAGCCACTTCGTTTCCCTACGTATGACTTGTACCAGTTGTCTAAAGTGCTCACGGTGCGGCAGCTTTTCGTCCTAACAGTAACTCTTCGTAAACACGCTCACATTACATACGATCCAAATTATGTTAAAAATAAACGTAGATCAGACAAGGTGTGTCAAATCGAACCACGCAGAAGTGATTTAGCTGGTCGTCACTCATGTTCCAGCCACTTCACGAATGTCGTCATCCCATCTCTTAAAGGACCTGCCACGTCTTCGTTGTTTGTACATGGGGTACCAATTGACTATTCTTTGAGTCCATCTATTGTCTGTTCCTCTCTGAATATAAATAAACATACAGTACGCAAATCTAAAGATCTGTGACCAAATTTCGACGAGCCGGAGATCTCTAGTAACTTTACTTTAACCTATATTCTTTTGGAGATGCTGCAAAAAATTTAAAACAACACTAATTTGCCGTCAAAAAATTTTCCGTAACAACTAATGAAGCCTGTAATCGAATCGCCGGTCGGCATACAAATTTTAATCTCGATAAAAATTCAATTTTGGACCGCGCCATTGTAGAGATCTTTTACAATGTCATCGTCAATATAACAGAGGAAGGGTTAAGATGGCTGACGATAAACAAAAAAAGGAAGAAAAAAAGTTAATTTAACTTCGAGCGAGAAAACGAAATCGCGCCGCGGAAAATTCCCCTATTTATTTATTTATTTCTTTTTGAATCGACTTATTGTTAACAGTGTGACACGGGTAGAATTTGGTGTGACAAAAATCTAATATGATAATAACATTGCGTAAAAACTGCCTTAGCAAAGTTCGCAAACAGATATCACGTTAGAACTAGATAGTCAACCTACACCTATAAATATGTGATTTAAAGAATTTCTTGTCTCTCACCTCAAGGATTTCCGAGGCGACAAGTGCTAAGAAAACTCCATGAAAAGAAGAATAGATTTTATTCGGAATTTAGTTCTCATTCGGTTGTCTATAAAGGACTAGAGATCTTTCATAAGTGTTTAATTGTGATAAAAATAGTCTATTAATTATCCCTAGGGATAAATGACAGAATCAGGCGTTACATTGGGGATGTCCATTATATGCATTAAAAGTGGCCAAAAGCATGGCAAGACACGCTTATATAGAAGGGTTCCTGATATGCTATTAAGGTATTCGTTAATTAACTTCACAAGTTGCAGTCCGATTTCACTCAAAATATTTTTCCTAATGAGTTTTTAGCATATCCTACGAATATAGAAAATTTCAAGTCTTTACATATAATAGTTTGGATATCCTAAAGATAGGGACCGAGGGATGGATAAACGAACTGGGCGAAAATATAAGGGTTCGTTGTAAGACTGTAGACACCTAAAAAATTAAACTGCTTTGCTTATTTCAGTTAGTTCCTTCGCGGCTTCATACAAAGTAGTCGTAGCAATTTTTCATGTATATTCGTAGCCTATCTGAATTGCAAGGCATTCTTTTTTAGATTTCCTTTAAAAATCAACTTAAAAATAATATGTAATTTTATTTAAGACGAGTAAAAGAACATTAACAGCTCTACATAATTACCAATGATCACAAACTGAAAAAGAAATCAGCAAAGACAATACAGCGGACATTCTTCTAGTTAACTGGCCGTTATAATTTACTCCTGATTGGGATCAAGTCGAAATTAAGAAAAAATAAAGGGACAAAGGGATGAAAGGAGCGATTGTCTTTTTTATCAGGACGAGTTGATTTCACAAACAGCTCCCTTTTTGTGACCCTTGTTGATTAACTGCTCGAGATTGAACCAATACAGCTTATTTGGTATTCAAATAGAATTTTCTTTACTTGTCTAATAGAGAAAAAAAACTGAGCGACCACAAATTCTCAAATTTTATCGTCAAGCGTAACTTTATAAGAATCAATCGGGATCATACGGGATGTGAAAAGAAAAGACGTATCATGATGATGATGATAAATGATAATGATGGTGATGATGGTGTTGATGGTGATGGTGTGATGATGGTGTTGATGGTGATGATGGTGGTGATGGTGATGATGATGAATGATGCTGATGAAAATCTGTAATAAATATAACAACTTCAGTTAGTAATAGGAAAAATAAAGGATTTTTAAATATTGCCATACCTGATAATATTATGAATACTATTGTTAAGTAATTTAAATGTGATCAATACCTTTGTTATAACACTAGCGGTCCGCCCCGGCTTTGCACATTGTATTTGTATTTACATTATCGAAGTTTACATACGGATTCCTAAGTTTTATGAAAATGTTCTATCGCCTGTGTACATCAGGGATAACGTAGAATTCTAACGGTCAAACATTTTTTCAATTCAATCCAGTAGTTTTTAGAAGGGAATTCACACGAGTTTTTATCAAGCGTTAAAAAAACGTTCAAATAGAACGTACGGACACCCAAGTTCATGTTCTCACGCCAGCGTTTTTATAACGCGACACTTTTTTGTCGAACTATGTTCTATTCTCACCGTTATATGTAAGGCCTTATCAGTACGAGAGTTTTTTTACCACGCGTTAAAAAACCGTTCAAATAGAACGTATGGATTCCCAACTTTATGTTTCCACGCAGCGCTTTTATAACGCGGCGGTTTTTTGTCGAGCAAAGAAAGTAATGGTTTCAATTAGCCCAGGATAGAAAGGTGTGATCAGAGAGGGAGGCGGGGGGCTTTGCCCAGCAGTGGGGCATTATAGGCTAATCAAAAAAATATATATGTGATATCTGAATATAAATAAATTACTATATCTTTGACAATAGTTTAAACTAACGTCCACCCCAAAATTCAACAGGAAGCAATAAAACGGTCATTTGGATAGTTTAATGGGAAAACCCTCGACATAGATGGACCCTTTCTTTGAGGTCCAGCCAGAACAAGAATTATGTTAAACTTACTAGCTTGCCCGCAACTTTTAGTATATATTTTTAAAACTTGTATCATATTGACTGGCCCGTTGGCGCAGTGGGCAGTGACCTTGCTTTCCGCTCCGGGGGTCGTGGGTTCGATTCCCGCCTCGAGTCCGGGTGTATTATATATGTATGTATTTATATATTTCTATGAAAAATAATTATGTTTAGCAGGCGTCTGTTACCTATAACATGCATTAAGTTGTCTACCTTATGAAAAGACGTCCGTGTGTCATATAGTCCTGTATATATTTATTTACTATTTTTGTTATTATTATGTTATTTAAAAAGCTCAATTTGCATATTTTACTCAATGTTTCCTGTATATTTATTTTAATCTTACTTCTGTATTTATGATTAAAAGGTGGAACTGGTTTTGATGAAATGATTTGTATTTGTTTGTGCGAGGCTGCGCGGTTTAGGTTTACTATTCGTATCCAGTATGTGCCAAACCAATCAAGACTAGGATATTTAGAATACGATTGGATTTCTGATCACTAGTAATTACCTATTAGGCAGGAAAATTTTTTTCGATTGGGGTACACGAATGCATTTTCCAGCATTAATAAACAGACAACGTTTTTTGGATATAAATAAATAACGCTTTAATTTTGTCTAAAAACCTCCATAAACCCTGCGCTTGCAGTCCTTTTGGGTCTATCACTCGATCGCGGTAAGAACTACTTAAACTAGTGAATTTTTTTAATGTGTCTAATACGTTATACTGACGCATAAATTACGTACTCAGTTTATGAACTCTAAATTATTTCTGTTTAGTCTCTAGGTATAGCCACTAAATTAAATGCAGGTACTACTTTTACTGCCCAATACTTCGCTTGTGTATTCTTTGTTGTAATGCCGGCGCCAGACATAGCTTCATTCGAATGATCATTTCAATGAACATATAGTATGGTCGGGGACTTTGTGTAGCTGCGCAAAGTTTTGTAGAACTATGTAGTTTTCGAGGACAAAAATGTACAAACACTTTGAGTATAATTTATTTAAAATTAAATAATTGATAATTATTCATTTTGGGAAAAATCCTAAAAAAGGAGAAGGCCGAGTGGGCCCGGGCCTACAGCGGCAAAATGTGGTCTTTTTTTTTGTAGTAGTCGCATCTTTGTTGAACCCACGCGCCTACATATAAAAACTTAAACGTGTCCATATAGCATCCCGAAAATAACAATACGTGTATGGCGAATACGATTATTAGAAATGGTAAGAATCAGTTTCTGAAGTACCGATTGAGATAACTTAATTATTTTCTATCATTTTTTTTTATTTTAATTTAATTTATATAGTTCATTTAATTTATATCTTTCTTTGGCTGGGCGGCCACCATATCAAATGTTTTTGTGTTAAGAGCGCGTCAAGACACACTTAGTTATATAGAATAGTTCCGTATCTGATACGCGTTAAGGTATTTATTAAATAACTTCAATGGAAGGCAATAAACTTATTATTATTTTAAGATGCTAAAAGAAAAATCCATACGCAGTACATAACTGTAGCAAATTTCATGCATTTATGTTCACAATTGTAGAAGTTAGTAAAGGCGTACAGAGGGACGCATGGACAATGCGAGACTATAAGGGTTTCTCGTAGCACTAAGGAACCCTAAAAATAAGATATGTTTTTTTTTATATAACAAGGGGCAAACGAGCAGGCGGTTCACCTAAGTGACTACCGACGCCCATGGACAACTACGCCTAGGAAGAAGAACAAGAAGCTATACTGTAGTAGTTATGAATAAGTAATATAATTCTATCTATTTATCTGAAAAGCATGCAATTTTTCCATAAATGACAACGTATGTCTTATTACATTTCTGACTATCATAATGTTTTTATTTCGTGTATACTTACTGCAAATACAGTATGGGTTGCAAAAAAGTTTGTTTGAATATGAAGTACTTACGGACGCTGTATCTGCGAATGTCATTCTTACTGCTAAGGTTGCGTTTTCATATGTTTCATGAAGCAATAATTGAAGTTATCAATCATCTGAGGCTCCATATAATGGAACAAGAGCCGCACTTTTGTCGCCAAATTAAAAAAAAAAATATGCAACGCGCTCGAGATGCAGCGCAAACCCAAAACACGGGTCACATTCAGCTATACAAACCTACTTTCGAAGCAGAAACTATTCAAATACATCTGTCTTAACTGACTTGACGGATTTTAAGAAAATAAATGATTTTTATAATGCATTTTACTCTATATATTTGTTCATTTGAATTCTTTATTGCAATCATATATGTGATGTACTCGCAGTTAAACTGCGGGTAGATGTAGATTTATGTTACATTAACGACTGATTGGGGCATAATAAGCTTCTACATACCGGAAAGGAAAATGAATATGTTGAGTCGCTGCAGGGAGAAGAAAAGTCGGGTACTAACCAAGAGGACAATGCAGTAAACCGTGTCCCGCCTTGAACTTTGCTTTTTACCGTGTTTACTTAAGCAATCAATTTTGTGAAGGCCCCTCTAATCGTGTGATGTATTATTTGCGGCTTCAATGCATGTTGGTGGCTTATTGTCATAATAAATATAGATGTGAACAACGGCCAGACGATCACGCGCAATAAACGGATACTAACCTATAATATTCTGTACCGGTACATATTGGTATATATTTTTTTGTTTTATAAGATTGTATGATTGTATAGTTAACCAAAAAAGTGCTACAATTTTGAAGGACAGCTCCTACTTACAGAAAAAATTGCTAAGGGTTATTGTTAGAAATTAACGTAATAATTGACAAGCAACAATGAGTCTCCTTATAATTCAGACTTCCACGTCGTACATCCCTATGCGCAATGCAAGATGGCTGCCGTTGACAACGTCAGTTGTCAAGTGTCAGCGTACGCGCCAATTCGGAGTTCATCGACCTATTCGCCCGCGGCTATCGTACGAGTCACCACGCTTTCAGTAGAAGAAATCGATAACCGCCACCGGACACCACCGCAGCCAGCCCGCGTGGCATAAAACAGAGCCTCAATAGCTCAACGGTATAAGGTATGGACTGAAATCCACAAGATACCAGGTTCAAACCCCACCACCATTGGGGGCTTATTAATACAAGCTTTTAGTTTAAGCTCAGTAGGAGGGGTAAAGGGAATATTAGACATACCCCAACGGCGGTTGGGTTTGAACCGGGTACCTTGCAAAATTCAGTCCATACCTTATACCGTTGAGCTATTGAGGCTTTAAATGTTAAATAAGGGGTAACAGATAATAATTAATTCCATAAATTTTGTCTAAACTTCCAGGACAGAAAATGATCCGCAAAATATATTGACCCAAGAAATTATACGCTAATGATGAATAAAATTAAAAAGGGACTGAATTTTATGTCTTGCCTACTAGGGTGACCATGTAGGTACCATTTATTCGGACTGACCCGTTGGCGCAGTGGGCAGTGACCCTGTCTGCCGTTCCGAGGGTCATGGATACGATTCCCGCTTCGAGTTTGGGTGCATTATCTATCACAGCGGCTTGAGATATAGTTGCTGGCATACCTATTGAGCTTAAAGCGATATAGTAGATGACACAATATAGCAACCGAATATTATATATAGTCACATTAAAAAAAAATTAGGTGTGCGTCAGTTCCGACGCACGACTGGGCTATACCCATTACGTAACTCATAAAAATCATACGCGTTACGTTACGGGTTACGTGTTACGTAACTCTAAACGTGTCGCGTAACTCATATGATTTTTCTTACCATTTTTCATACGACGTACCTCTTAAATATGAAAATTTATTTTTAAGAATGACACTAACATTAATTAAATTTGGCACTATTATAAGCACTTATGATCATGTAAAATTTCTTTATATGTGAGCTGTTGTTACAGTTGTCCATGGGCGTCGGTAGTCACTTAGGTGAACCGCCTGCCCCTTGTTTTGTAAAAAAGGGTATCGTGCGTTTTTGGTCTAGCTGCCCTACATGACTAGTAAATAGTATCAAACCTGTCTTAATTTTAAAACCGTTTGGGGTCTTTCCTCACAAGCTCTGCTACCTCGGGCAATCCCGATATATTATACACGTGAGTTTAAAAAACTGTTTATTATAATAATTATAAATTCCATTCACAAAAGTCTAATTTCGAAATAGGAATAGCAAGGAATTGGCTAAATTAAGTTTTCTTTCTGTCTCAGTAAGAAAGCTTTCTGTCTCAGAAAGGAAGACAGATCGAACGAAACGCGACAACAACACCATCACTAGACGTGACAGCATTGCCGCCACTTCACGCCGATCTCATGTGAGAAAAAAGTACTGGTACCCGGACGCGCCGGTCCAATTCGGCTACAAGCATGGCGCTACCTCTAATATACACACTCGATTGAACTTATATTAAGTGCACTAAACATGCTTTATGAATAAATTTTGATGGTACCTTTCTTTTTGTAAATATATATATCTTATATGATAATTTAGGCTGACGATAAAAAAACCTACAACTATTATACACACGAAATTGTGTACCATGGATGTATGGATGTATGTTTGACGCTCTTTCACGGAAAAACTACTGAATGGATTAAAAAAAAAAAAACTTTACAATAATATATTTTATACATCAGAATAACACGTAGACCATAAATTATAAGGATATTGTGTGAATTGTCCAAAATATAACAATAAATGTCAAGAAGTAGGAGAAAATTCTGTCCTCTGCGAGCTATTCTGACTGGCACTGCAAAAACCGCTAGAGTTACACGTACTTATACAGTGTATGAAGCAAATGTTTATCTTAAATAGTTATATAGCATATCTTCCATGTTTAAGCCATTAATGCAAAATAATGAACCATTACAGAACGGGAAGAGGAAAGGAAACTGGTACGGGGACAATATTATAGGATAACAGAATGTAGTTAATAGTAAGTAATCCAACGTACGGGCCGGAGAGAGTCGACCAGGTTCACTAGTATATTCAAAGTCAAATTTATTTATTGCGAACTTGGGTTACACAAAGTCTCAAAGCTTAAAGGTAAATCCAAATTCCGCTTATAAGCATGCAATATAAAGTTAACCTTTAACACTAATTAAAACTTTAGCAATATACTAAGCAATGGAAACATGAAAATACTAATTTAATAACACAATATTATTATACAAGTAAGTCTGATAAGGTTATTTAAAAATAGACTGTCAAATTGAGGATAATTTTGTTATTTTGCTCAACAGTTGACAAGTATTTCAGTCAGTATACAAAAATAACCAGCCTCTGTCAATAAAATAACAAGCAGACGAAGAGCAAATGGAATAAATTGAGAAAACATAATTATAATATGAAAATACCTATAAGGAAAAATTATGCCCAGAAAGACTGTAAATAAAAAGGGAAAAGATATAATGTGAATTTTGCACGCCTCATGGCGGGAAGTGTTTGGGGAGTGCTCTAGTCAATTAATCAAAATCCTTGCCTTAGTTCAGGAAAAGGTTTCAGGAAATGACTCTATTCCTTTGGTATGACACTTACCGATAAATATAAAAACATATGTTAAGATAAAATGTGTATGTTTGATGCTTCGGGAAGATATTTATTTCATTTAGTTTAATAAAAACATGAAAAATCCTTGGACGACCGAATGTCTGTGTGTGTGGATCCGGCACGATCATGTCCTAAACTGTCAGCATACAACTTTTTTTTTATTAACTTCAGAATTACGGCGCACATTTATCCTATTGAAAATGGATTTGTAATACGGTACTGTACTAATAATTAATTAAAACCTAAATTTCAGCTGGTATTTTAACAATAATAAAGGATAGCTGAAATTATCGGACGGTGATAAAGCGTAGTGATGAGAACAATGACAAAATAACGATGCATTTTGGTAATTATTATGCCAGAGTCAGACATAGCTCAAAGTGTTTGTACATTTATGTCCTTGAATTCCACAAAGTTCTATAAAACTTTGTGCAGTTACACAAAGTCCCCGACCACACTAAATGATCATTGATATGAACATTCAAATGAAGCTATGACTGGCTCCGGCATTGCAATATTTAATGTCAATAAATTGTCAAATAGATTATTGAGAACGTCGTTAGTTGCGTAGCTCTCACAAATTAGAAATAGTGTCTTCATATCATAAAATATCATAAAAGAGGCAATAGTCATATATATTTACGCAAAATTAGGCGTAAAAGAGTTTTATTTTCATTGTAAATTGTTAATTAAAGATCGTTAATGTAAATCACATAATTCTATAAGGAAAAAAAAAAATATTATTGATGCCCTAAGTCACAGAAGTGGAGATGGGCTGGTCGTATAGCCCAACTAAAAGATGAACTAATATATTAACATTTTGGAAAGGACCCTTAGGAATTAGGAAGAGAGGCGGATCAACCTCCCGGTGGTCATGACATTACTCGTGTCGCTGTTGAAAATTGGATAGATGCAGCAAAGAAGAGAGACACATGGAAATCTCTAGAGTAGGCCTTCACTTTCGGCTATCGATGGATTCTTACTAGAAAAAATTAAGGTAAATAATAAGAATAGTAAATAAATAGTATAAAAACTTACAAATAAGTTAGTTATATGTTAAATTCTTGTATTATTATTAGTAGGAAATAAAAGGCTTTTTATTTTATTTATTTAATGAAAAAAAGGCGTGCGCTTTGGATTTTCCAATTTATTGAAATATTTGACCGGACCGATAGTGACTTTCGTGTAATAATTTTTTCAAAGTAGACAAAGTCGGGGCAAAATGAACGCACGAGAGACTTACAAAAACTCATTAAGCACTAATCCTCACGTTTGTGCGAAAGAGTAATAAAACCCCTCGAAATATTTCCGACTTCATCTCACAAAGATCTCTGTAATGTATTTCAGAAACATTGCGATATTAAATTTCTGCGGAGCTTTGGGGAAATCTTTTTTTTGAGAAAAATAAGCTGTAATGGTTGAAATGTGGGGGAATTTTCAATTGACATTTTCTTGGTGGTTATCTCTTTAATTGTATGTATTACCAGCGGACCCGGCAGACGTTGTCCTACCCAAAAATTGGGTAATTTACTATTTATTACAATCTATTAGCCTATAACTAGCTGTATCCCACGTCTTCGTTCGCGTGTGCCACTATCGTCACTTAGAGGTTTAAAAATAGTTTTTGGACGAGGTTTAATATTATGTTTATAAAAAGACCTTCACATATAATACATAACTTTAGAACACATTTGAAAGGTTACAAAGGTTTTAAAGGGTACTGTGCCGTAAAAGATAGACATATGCTGTCGCGGACTTTTATTTAGAAGTTTTAAAGGGGAACAATTTTGTCATACATGCATACTTTTGCAAAACTATCACTATTTACGCAGCGTACGCACGAAAGCTCTCAAATTGGAAAAAGAATCCCCGATTTTCAAACATTCTTCATCGGTGCTCCGCTCCTGTTGATCTTAGGGTCATGTTTTTTTTACTTGTAAGCGCTAACCTCAGGAACTACTGGTTCGATTTGAAAAATTCTTACAGTGTTAGATAGCCCATTTATCAAGGAAAGCTATAGGCTATTTTCAACTAATTTTACGCAGACGAAGTAGCGGTTAAGAAGTTTGTAACTAATGTAATGATTTTTTTTGCGAAATATATGAGTTGTAACGCCACACGCATGTGTTGGATATACGTCGTACGTTGGAGCAAACAGTGTGGAAAGTCTGCTGCGTATCGAAAATGAGTGTTTCGTTTGGTAAGAATCTGTGTTTCGTTTGGTAAGAATCGGTGTTTCGTCTGGTAAGAATCAGTGTTTCGTCTGGTAAGAATCAGTGTCTCGTTTGGTAAGAAGAAGTAATTAGAACTTAATTCAGAGAGAAAAGGTCGTGACCCAGTTTATAGCTGCTTTGCATTTCATACGCAATGCGGCCATTAAAATGCTGAGAGAACTATGAGTAATACATCACCTTAAGTGTACGGTGCTTTACGCGTACACCATCTTAATGATGGTGTAAGGGGGTGCTAGATTGATATATTTAATACTTATTTAATGTCGTACCTTAGTTATTTTATTCATTTACTTACGAACTATCTAAAAAGTTAAATACAATTTAGATTCATGAAAAAAAGCTTGGGATCTTTAACATATAGATACCTTCAGTTACAGATAGTCATCATGCACTGATTATTAGTAAGTACATACATTTATAACATAAAATTGAAAAATAAAGTAATGTTATAATTAGCAAGTGAAAGAAAAATTTATACATTAAATACTAGGGTGAGAAAAAAAAACTTCAAACAATAAGAGGGACACATCTAAAGCTGGTTTTTAAGCAATGCCCCACCTTAACATTTTTTAAATTTTTATGCCCTCCATACTAAATTTTAGCCTTTAAAAATTGTTTTTTTGTCTCAAAAAACATAAATGATAAGTTTTTGGGAAGTTTATATTTTGGTAAAGTCAAAATAATTATACGTAATAATTATTTACCGATACTTTTTCAAAAAATTGCCTTTTATTGTTAAATTTGTCACCGATATCTAGCATTGCATTTAAATAGCTCAAAGTGAAAGGGTTAATGTCGTGTCGAATCCATTTTAAAATTGCCCCCCCCATTAGACAAGCTTTCTTTATAATACAGGCAGACTTAATTAGGGTAGTGCTACTATTGCAGTTCTTTTGTTGGCGCGGATCTCCTCCTCCGACGGCAGCCGGAAGTCCGGCTTTATCACCCACCTGGCGACGCACATAATATTTTTAACTATTTACTGTATTTCATTTATTTAAAAAGGTTCACCAGCAGTTGGTACAGTAACACGTAAATAAAGAGAACACACATAATAACCAAATTAACTGATTGTACAACTATATTAAGGTAAACACCACATTCACAATAATAAGGTAACATAGTTTATACTGATTCAATTTATATTAAATAGAAGGTAAAGACAGTGTACCCAGCAGCACGAAAATATTCGTGTAAATAATACTCACCAGTTGGAATCCTCTCCCGTGCGTTTAAAATCAGCACATAGCTTCAACAGCGCCACCTACCGGGTCCAATTTTCTTATGACATCATATAGGGACCCCACGGACTATACACACTAAATTTTATCCAGATCGATCGAGCCAATTAGGAGGAGTAAAGTGCCGAAGTCTAATATATAATCTATAGTTATATATTAAGCTGAAGAGTTGGTTTGTTTGCTGGAACGCGCTAATCTCAGGAACTAGAGGTCCGATTTTTCTTTCAGTGTTAGATAGCCCATGTATCGACGAAGGCTATAGGCTATATATTGTGACTAAAATTGAAGCTTTTCTAGAATAACTAATATTACGCGGACGAAGACGCGGACACTGCAATTTTTTTATATTTCCCATATAAACTCCTAATCTATCTGTCCGGGATTTTGTAATGACCGATGACGAATGACACGACAGAACGTCGTGCCAGACGACAGCCGTAAAAATACTATTCTTTCTTTCATTTGAGTCGTTCTATTATATTTCTTACCAATACATATGCATTATATAGAAAAAAAGAAAGAAAACTTTTATTTGGCGCACACATAACACTATAAACAACTACAATTGCAAATAGTAAAATAAATATTATAAATACCTTTCCTTATTGCTTATTTTGTGATACATTATATTATATACACTTCATGCTGAGAAATATATAAATAAATATATACAGGACTATTTGACACACGGACGTCTGTTCCTAAGGTAGACAACTTAATGCCTGTGATAAGTGTGGCTGTTTATTCTAAAAGTTGAATGATAATATTCTTTCTGACTGAAAAAATAAATGTCTATAATGCCGAAACCAGACACAGCTCAATGTGTTTGTACGTTTTTGTCCTTGAAGTCTACAAAGTTCTACAAAACTTTGTGAAGTTACACAAAGTCCCCGGCCACACTACGTGATCATTCAAATAAAGCTATGTGTGGCTCCGGCATAATTCATAGAGGTCGTGAAGAAATGTAATAATATTATAAAAGAAACTATTTTCTTTTTTTTTACTGCGCTTTTATCACAAAATCCTTATCTATACATATAAATAAAATTAGAGTGTCTGTAAAGTCAAAATGTTTACCTGTCCTCGCATGCGATAAAATCGTCTGTATTTTAAAGTGGCGTAAGAGATATGAAGACTGATTAATTTTAACCTGTACTTTTATGAAGTAAAGTCTTACCATTTTGATGGCTATAAAATTTTAACTGGCTAGAAGTAATAAAACAAGGTTAGGGAATAAAGCAACTAACAAAGTACGTAACTACATATACAAATAAACTATGGTAAGTCATGACGCTAAAGAGAGTCTGTAGTCTATGCACTTTGATGACTATGTTACTGGCTTAATTATTTAACTCAGTAATATGGTTGTTACGGACAGATGATACAGGAACGGTATGGCGGCGTCTTCGATCGTGGACGCCGTCGGACGGACTGATCCTGGGTACTTTGCGGATTACAGTCCATACCTTATACCGTTGAGCTATTGCGGCTCTAAAGATAGTTAGATATATAGCCTATAGCCTTTCTCGACAAATGGGCTATCTAACACAGAAAGACTTTTCAAATCGCACCAGTATTTCCTAAGATTAGCGCGTTGAAGCTTCATATATAATGCCCATAAAAATGTGTACGTAACAAGTGCTGAATTTTACAGCTCTGTAGTTGCTTTCTTAATGACAGAATCAAAAAAATGGCATTTAATTGCTTGCTTTCATATTACGGACTATTCGTGTACATTCGAGGCACGATCTAGTTAATACACCAGGGTCCGCCTGCGTTTTATTGCCTACTGCAGACGAGTTATTCTCTTGTATATTTAAAGTGATAATGTATGTATAAAAATAGTGGATGCGATAAAATAACTACTTACAAGCGATACTATTACGGTAAACCAGAGGTCTGCAACCTTCGGGTCAAGAGCCACATGCATTAAGCTGGGCTCTTTAGTTCCATTTAAAAATATTATTTATTTTATAAAAAAAATTAAAAGAAAAAAAAAACACATACAACAGTTCTGAATCAATTAAATTGGATTCGGCACCATATGTATAGACTTCCTTCCCGGTTTCGGCTACGTTGACTTAATACGGTTGTCTCAAACTAAGTACTAATGTTTTATTTTTTGTAAATGTATCTCTAAACCTCTGAAATAATGTAAGAAGCCAACTAACAAATGAAAACGAGTCATATTTGAAACTTAAAACAAGCTTTGAGTAAAATTTATACAAACTTTCTAAAACCATGCCAAGCCAACAATTGAATTTGTTTACTCAATTATATAGTATTGAATTAAGTGTTGTAAATAAATGTCTGATTGATTTTAATTTTTTACTTAAATAATAAGTATTTATATAGATTATCTAATAATGCTATCTGGTTCGATGTGAAAAGACACTGCTTATATACTATGAATAAATAAGTAAGTTTTTTTTATCAATTTGTTTATCCAGTACAATTTATTGCTAGGAAGAAAAAATTATGTAAGATGTTTATATATTTAAATAAACAGGTTACCGACCTCTGCAGTACACTTATAGGTTACTAGTAATGACATAATTATCTCTTGATACTTACTATCCATCCAATTAAAATACCTAAAAAAATGAGTATATTGTTTATTTGTATATAAAAACATAAAATAAAAAAATTACTACTGTACTCAAAGGTGACAAGGAATACATAATCATATTAATTATTTATAACAATGTTTATAAAATGAATTATTATATAACCTAGATACAGTTATTTCAAAAGCATTCCATTATCTATTAAATATATGGATCCCGTTACACTCTTCGCTCTGTCACTAGCTAAATACATTATTAAATCAGCAATTTCCTCAGGCTCTGAGATCCTACCAAGCGCTGTTTTATATTTCAAGTCCTCCCAAAATTTCGCGTGTAATGTATTATCAGGTATTAAAGTGTCTATCATATCTGATTTAACAGGTCCAGGATTGACAGCGTTCACGCGAACATGGCTAGGAGCTAATTCTAAAGCGACACTTTTTGTAAAGTGATCCAATGCTGCTTTAGATGTATGGTATGAAAACTGGGTTGGAGACATTGGCGCCATGGATCCTACGCTCGATATGTTGACGATGTTTCCTTTAGTTTCAATAAGATGAGGCGCAGTGAGATGAGTCAGGTATACGGCAGCACGCAAATTTATAGCCATCATATAATCAAACGTCTTCATAGCATTTTCCGATAATATACTCTCAAAACCAACTATACCAACGTTGTTTACTAAAACATTTACTTTTCCGAAAGTAGTTAATGTTTTTGCAACTACGCTCTTCAAATTTTCTTCGATAGTTAAATCTGCTATGATTATTAGCGGTTTGTTTCCGTTTTCTTCGCATTTTTTCGCCACGCTCTCCAATTTATCTTTATTTCTTCCAACAATAACAACATTTGCTCTTTCTTTTGAAAACTTTATAGCCGTAGCAGCTCCTATTCCTGAGCTTCCACCAGTCACAATCACCACTTTGTTATTAAAAGACATGACTACCCCAAGCGTGCACTGATATAGTGTAATGAGAGCATTGCATCTACAGTTTTTATAAATATACATTATTCTTATCTTACACTAGAGTGTATACTGTGATGTTACTTGCGTTACAATTAAAAATATTGATTATTATAAATCTGTATACTAATCTATAAAGCTAAAAAGTGTTTGTTTGTTTGTAATCTCAGGAACTACTGGTCCGAATTGAAAAATTCTTTCACTGTTAGATAGCCCATTTATCGAGGAAGGCTATATGTCGTCAGGCTAAAATTGACTCAATTTTTTTACATAATTTGACGCGGACAAAGTCGCGGGCACAACTAGTTGTTAAATAAAATATTTATAACAAAGATTTAGTTTACATGGAAAGTTACGGAGAATTTTCAAAAAAATATAATACTTGAATTGTATGGACTATTTTTTGCTTATAGAAGTGAATGTGAAATAAAATTCAACTGAAGGAGAAAAATCTAAACCTTATTAAAATAGAACTGCGCGGACAAAGGTAACATTTTATATGTTGACTTTATCATTATCGCATCTAGACATATAAGTTTTTGTTCATATTTATATGTTACTGGTAATGTAGCTAAATGTTCAAGGTGATGTAGATTTCACGACGACATGGTAGGACGAGTTTTTATACCTAAAGCCAGTATAAAATGTTATATTATTATTTATTTATTCATTACAAAAAAAATAAAAATATTTTAATTTAATTTTAATTTTCCATACATCTTCATATTCCCCAAGAGATCATCCGTAAATTACGTAACAGGAATTTCTCTACGATTTCTTAACACACCTCTTGATGTGAC